>VZTE01005469.1:0-66319 GCA_013397775.1 Eulacestoma nigropectus | reverse complement strand
TTTGCTTGTTTGCTTCATTCTTCCTTTTTTTTTAGTAAATCCAGATGACTACCTCAGGGCCTCCTTTTCTCCTTCCCTGCAGGCAGAACAAAGTCTCTGATGAGTTGCTTGTTCAAAAGGTCCCCACTGATTTTACCTTTGGGTCTGTTCTAACTTTCTCATTGTTTCATGTAAGCATTTTCTGTGGTAATTAGACTGTAATAGCATAATCCCTGGTGGCCTTCCTGGAGTGTCTGGACTCTCTGGCTTGAGAAAGCTCTGCTTGGGGGCAACATATTTTTCTCTAAGTGGGAGGGCGAAGAGCTGATATTGTGAATGGTGTCCTGATTATGATGGAAAAATCTCTTAAAAGAGGAAAGTTTTGCTGCCTTTCCTAGAAATGATTCAGGCTACATTTCTCCGATTTCCTCTGGAAGATCCCAGCAACCAAGATGGTGCATGTATATTTTGTTCCTGACTGCTTCCTTCTGGACTCTGTGGTCTGCATTGTCCCAGAGGAAAACAGGTATTTCTGTGATTTGTAGATGCAGGTGAAGGCATTTTTTTGTAGCTGGGCACAGACACATTCAGAGCTTTGAAGTCCAAGACCTTGAACTGGCAGTGGAAGCAGATTAAAAATCCTCTTCAGCTTCCTAAAATGCAATGCCTAGAGTCATCTGAACTGTGAGGCCATGAAGGAAAACTAGTTTTTTAAAGGCTTTTAAAAAATGAAGTAGAGATTTGATACTTCATGTTGGTTGCATTTCCTCTAAATGATTTTGACAAACTATTAATGTGAAATGCCTCTAATTTCAAGTTTTTCCTTTTTGGATATAACAAAATTAAGACAGCCTTTTAGGAGTATGGCCACAGACAGAGGAAGAACAGATATGTCCAGGGGAAAAATACAGCCATCCCATGGGATTTAACAGAGTAGAAAGGGCTTGGAAATCCTAGTTTTGGAAGCTTGTCTCCAGACAATGGATTTCTGCAACAAGACAGACCCTAAAAAGCTTAAAACTGCAGAAGTTCTGTCTGCTCTGTAGGGGAGTCAGAGTGGGGCTTGGCTGGCTGAGCTCTCATCTTGGGCCCTTGGACACATCTCATGACTCAGTTTCTCTCTGTGTAGAACAGAAAGGTTTCTATTGATGGTCTTTATAAAGCTTATTTGAGATCTTTGGTGAAAAGGGCCATAGTGACTAGGTGCTGGTGGTGTGTTCATGGCAGAATCAGTGTGATCTGAAGTCAGAGGGACCCCTGAATCAGCTTTATTGCCTAAGTCCTGTTTTATGAATACCCCAGGACTGAATTTAATTCCTGTGTTGGTCAGCATGGTGTTAGCGAGTGCAGTGCAGAGGAGCCAGTGCTCACAAACAGCGCGGCTGCAGTCGGTGTTGTGGCACTCCCTAGTGGCACTGCCAGAGCAGTCCCATTTCTGGGGTACTGGTTTGGAGGCCCATCCCTTCCTACCTCCATTCAGCCTTCTTGAGTTGAGGAGTGGGACAAGAATGGGGACAAACAAGCCATTCACCCTTCCAGCCATTCACCCTCCCAGCATTACAACACACACAGGCACGGTTTTATGTTCTTTACAGCTGTGATTTTACCTCTGTAACACTTACCTGCAAAGTGAATGGTTTTTTCCACATTATTTTTGCTGCACAGGGAAATGGACAAGGATTTCCCATCTGCCTCATGATGGAATGAACAAGGTAAGATTTGAGTATTTCCCTGCTGTTGATGAAAACTTCTGAAGGTCTCCTTCCTGCTGGTTTTTGGGTTGTTAAAGATTTTCCAGCTAGCCAATAGGTGCAAAGAAAATTAAACAAACAACACCCCAAACGGCTGGGCGCTTACAAGCGTTGATTCCCGTTATAATGTTTTGTTTTTTTTTTTTTTTTTTAATGTGACTGGTCGAAACCGCCCCTGAGGGCGGGTGGGGGTGTGGGGTCGGGCGGGCCGGCCTCCCCGTGGCGCCCGGCGGCGGCGCGGACTCCAAGGCCCGGCATGCGGCGGGGCGCGGCGCAGGCGCGCCGGGCTGGGCTTGAGTGGCAAGTTGTTTGTTCCAGCGAGCACCAGCTGCTCGGCACTCCGGGCTCCGCTGCTCCGCTCCGCGCCCCGCCGGCCTCCCCACCGCTCCAACTTTTGCACCCTCTGCTCCCTCATCCCCCGTTCCCGCCCCCGGAGCCAGGAAGGGACAGAAGGAACCGGGAGGGGAAAAGGAAAAAAAAAAAAAAAAAAAAAAAAAAAAACACAACAAAAAAAACCAACAANAAAAAAAAAAATACACCGACAATAACAACCCCCCCCCTCCCCCTCCCCATTCAAAAACACACCATAAACCCTAGGGATAGATGAACTACAAATGAGAAAGAGGAAAAGATGGAACTGCACATCCTAGAGCACAGGCTCAGAGTGGCCAGCATAGCCAAGGAGAGCATCCAGTTGTTTACCTATGGATTAATCAAACTTGCTTTCCTGTCCTCTAAAACAAGGTAGGTGCTGGGGATGGGGCAGCGCGGGGGCGGGGGGCGTCCTCATNGAGCAGGACAACCTCCTTGGAAAGAGGGTGGGTTGATGGGTGCTCTCCTCCTTGTGGGGGAGGGGGGAAATAAAGCAGGGTCCTGGATGGAGGACACCCCTCCTTGCAAGGGGGCAGAGTGTTGGGGTGGGGGTCACCCTCCTTCCTGCAAAGGGGCAGGGTGCTGGGGTGGGTGAGGGCACCCTCCTTGCAAGAAGTCAGGCTGCTGGGTGAGGGGGGACGCCCTACCTCGCCAGAGGGCAGGGTTTTTGGGGGTGAGTGGAATACCTGCGTCTTCCCTACGCATATCCTCCATCCCAAGTCTGGGAGATGGTGATGAGGATCAGCGCTGGAGTTCAGGGCGTCCCCATCCGGCTTCAGGGCAGCCCCTAGTGCGCCTCCTGCCTCCCGCTGCCCGCCCCGGCCGGCGCTACGCCCGGCGGATGAATGAGAACAGGTGGGGGCCGGAGGGGCCCGGCCGGGCTGGCTGCAGGCTCGGGGCGGCCGCCGGACAACAAAGGCAACAACAGCAGCCCGAGGAGGAGGAGGAGTGGTGGGGTTTTTTTTCCTCTCTCGCTCTCTCTGGTTTTTGTTGGTTTGTTTTTGGCTTTTTTTTTTTTTCCTGGATTGTTGTTCCTTGCAGCACTTAGAGAAGGAGTGAGTCCTGCACACGCGGATTTGTTTAAAAGGTGCTTTTCCAGTGCTGCCAAATTGGAGGAGGACAAGGACCAATGCATGCCTTGCACTTATAAATTTTGGTATTAAGCAATTTGGATTGTGACAGCTTTTGGGAAAAAGAAAAAAGAAAAACATAGTGGAAGGCACTGAAGGCACTGTGAGAATATATATTTTTTTTTTTTTTTTAGGGGGAGGAAAGAAAATACTGTGGCCAGATTATTGGGTGTATTGTAAGGTGCTAGGCCTTTTGCACAAAACAACTTGAACTGCAATTGCATATTCTTCTGTCTTCGCTTAGCATGTTGACTTCACGTTTCTCAGAAAGAGGAATGCGAATGTAAATAACACAATTCAAACTCTTCTTGTTTTTTCTGCCTGATAATTAGCACAGTTTTCTCCCCACATTCATTCTCATATTAAGGTTGGAAACTTTCTTTGGCAGTCGGAAAATAATGAATAGATACTTAAGAAATAGAAAGCAAATTAATTTGTTTTATTTCAAACTGTAATTCAATGCACTCTGTTAAAATGCTTACAGATGAACAGACCCATTTGTGGTGTAATTTGATTACAGTCCCTTATCTTAAACTTCATGCCTTGAAATTTTGCTCTGATTTGGGGCTTGTCCCATTTGGCTTGCCACTAACATTGTTTGCAGTGTAAAGTATATCAGTACCTTGTTTACCGCTGTCCCTGAATACTCCACAGGGCATTAAAGGGTCCTCAGTCTTAAAATTCTATTTTTAATGTGTTGTTTCATTGTAATTAGAAGTTGCTGCTGATTTTTTGAAGGGCTTGTTGCTTCCTCTCTCATGCTTAAAATGTCACTGTTACTGTCAACAATGAAGTCTTTAATCTGTCACTCTTAATGCATAGACTGGAGTTTCATGGGGCTTTTTCTGTTTGTTTGGAATTACTATTATTATTTTATTTTTCTATTTTAAACTTCAGTGATGGTCCTGTTGTCTTTTTGTTTCACATTACATTTTACATTTTCAATGTTAGAGAGCTGTGAAAGGGTCAGGGCAGTAAGATAACCCCTTTGGGGTGTGATCCTTGTCTTGCATTTGGGTGCAGCACCTGACAGTTTTGTATTGTCTCTGGTTGCTGTGGTGTCTGTCTTCTAACATATATACTCCGAGTATCAATCTTTCCTTACCTTCTACGGAATCTCATTGATCAGGAACAACAGATGTTTGTGGAAAGGTTTGTTGGCATAGTGAACTTCTGTTTATTTCCCTTTTGTTCCTTTTGTTATTTTTGCAGACAGTAGAGATCCAGGGGAAGCTTGTTTCTGTCATTCTTGAGACAACTGACAGCACTGAAATGCTTTCTCCAGTGTGCTGTGTGCTTTTGCATGCCCTGTGGCAAACAAGGTCCCTGCCCCACAGTTCTCTCTGATGAACACCATGTGTATGAGGAAGATGAGGGTCTCTGGGAGATGTAACTATAAATTTATGACCCCACTGTTTCTCTTTCCTCCTCCTTTAAAAAGTGAATATGCCCAGAAGACAACTTTTTATAGGGGTGCAAGACAAATCTCCCCTCCCACACGCCCCATCTGCAAAGAACCCCTTAGGGGAATGAAAGAGGAAGGTGGTCCATATTCCTGCTGATCTTTTCTGATGAGATAGCAAAGATACCAGTTACTACATCACCTACGTTTTTCCCAGTGAGACCTTAAACAAAGTTTTTACTGGTGCTGCAAGGCTGCCAGTAAGAAATAATGATTTATAGGACAGATGTGATCCAAAGGGGTGACAATGACATCATCAGTATTCTTATGTTAGTCATGCAAGAAACTAGGGTTTTTACATAGCCTCCTGTGAGAAGTGGTTTGGAGGGTCTCTTTCATGTTGTCATACATCAGGGAAAAGGGCTGGAACAAGATTTTTTAAAATCTTGTACCTTTTTTTGAATCCTCTTGGGAAGGAAAAGTAACAAATCTCCCTTTTTATTTGGCCTTTTGCCACTCTCTCACACTCTTGCCCTTGTTCATGACACAAGTGTTTTAATTTAGCTTCTGTTACAATAGCAATATTTTCTTGTACAGAGAACAGAAGTTTTGAGACTATCCTGATGGCCAGAAGCAAGACAGCAGCTAACATGGTGAAGAGGGGAGACCAGTAGTGAAGAAAACAGTGGGCTGAACTGAGCTGAAATAAAAATACTATTAATCATAAATTTAAGTTAGGCATAAGGTATTTTATGCAAAGTTGCATTAAGAGAGGTGGTCTAGGAATAAATAATAGCGGAACTGCTAAGCAGTTACACTGAGCACTGTGCTCTTGGTGTTCTGCTTTTGTCAGTGCAGGCCTATTGATTTCAGCAGGCTCTGCCAGGCACCCCAGTGGAGGAGTCATCCATGTCTTTTTTAGTTGCATGCTGAAGATTTGCATGTGTCTTATCTTTTTGCTGTTGCTGACATCACCGTTCCGGTGTTTTACTGATTGTGTTGGTTAGAGCATGGTGCTAATAACGCCAGGGTTGGGGATTCAGTCCGTGTACGAGCCATTCACTTAAGAGTTGGATTCAGTGATCCTTGTGAGTCCCTTCCAGCGCAGCATATTGTGACTCTGTTTCTGACTTGAATGTTCCTTGGTGCCAAGGATTTTCACCTATTCAGAAGCTGTGCAGTGTGTTTATGCATGTAAATAAAACAACTGTGTGTGACTTCACCATTGCATTATTTTTCTTTTGTATGTGCCTCTGTAAATGTTAGTTCTGTGGGGCAGAGAACTGTGCTCATCTGAAAACTCCAACTTTTATCTCCCTGTGTGCTGCAAAATGAGCGGCTTCTCTCACATCAAAACTAAGCGTCTCTGCTTCCTTTGTCAGAGTTAAACTGTCTCAAGCTACTGGGAGATGTGCCACAAGTAACCTGCTTGACGCCTTGATACACATACTGTTTTGCTACGTTCCTGTCTTGATTTTTTTTTTCTCCTAATTGCAAAACATTTTTTAACTGCAACCGACAAGAAAAAGTGCTGGATTCTGCACCTGGGATGGAGCAACCCTGGATGTGCGTATAGACTGGGGAAGGGGATGCTGGAAAGCAGCACCACAGAAAGGGACCTGGGGTCTTGGTTGATGGTCAGTAGGATCTGAGTCAGCAGTGCCCTGGAGCCAGCAGGGACATCCCTGTCCTGGGGGAACCAGGCCCAGCATCACCAGTTGGGCCAGGGAGGGGATTGTCCTGCTCTGCTCTGGGCCGGGGCGGCCTCACCTTGAGTACTGTTGGCAGGTTTGGGCACCACAATATAAAAAGTACATTAGACATCATCCAAAGGAGTGATGTGAGGACAGTGAAGGGCCTTGAGAGGAAGACATATGAGGAGCAGCTGAGGGCACTTGGTCTGTTCAGCTGGAGAAGAGGAGACTGAGGGGAGACTCATTGCTGTCTGCAACTCTCTCATGAGGTGGAGGGGCAGACACTGATCTCTGCTCTATGTGACCAGTGACAGGACCCAAAGGAATGGCCTGAAGTTGTGTCAGGGCAGGTTTAGGTTGGATGCTAGAAACAGGTTCTTCCCCCAGACGGTGGCTGGGCACTGGAACAGGCTCCCCAGGGCAGTGGTTGCAGCACCAAGCCTGACAGAGTTCAAGAAGCATTTGGCAAATACTCGGGCACATGGTGTGACTCTTGGGGATGGTGCTGTGCTGGGCCAGGACTTGGCGATCCTTGTGGGTCCCTTCCAACTCAGCATGTTCTGTGATTTCTTTTAGTGCATAGGAATTAAATCTGAATGGAGGATAGTTTGGGATAATGCATGCATTGAGCCACCAGTGCATGGAATAGATAGAAGGAAGGTGAGCCTAACCTTGTCTTTTGAGTGTATATAAAAATATATGGAGAGTCCAGGAGAATAAAGTGGGGTCAGGGTTCTTCCAAGCACTAGATCTATATAATGTAATTAGCCTGATTTCTGGGTAATGCTTTAGTAGACCCCTGAACATCTGGAGTCAATGCTAACAAGTAATCTTTCCTGTCTATTCCAGTTCGTAATATAAAGATTTGGTGGTAAACGGTGAAATGAAGTAGTTGAGGGAGAAAGGTATTATTTAATTTGTAAAGCTATTAAATTATAACTAGAATAAAGTTGAGCAGTTAGTTTGTTCACAGGGCTGGGTGGTTAAGGTAGTTATAGGTCATGTGTCTAGCATCACAAATTTTAAAATCTCTGAGGGTTTTTTGATACTCTTTGATTTGAGATGGTCATTATTCCTGAATGCTAAAGAGAAAGAAAAAGTTCTGCATGTGTAAAGGATGAGACCTTGGTTACCTGAAATGTTCAAGGCAGTCATTCCAAAAGCATCTGTCACTCTGGGTTCTTTTTCAAGATGTTCCAGTTCATGTATATTGGTGACTTGAAGCAAAATTACAGACGCTTTGCAAGCTTACAGGTTTGGCACTAAATACAGACGGCTGTCCATGCGAGTGAAATGCTTCCCAGAGAAGCTAGATGGGATGGAGTAGCCAGGCTGGGCTTTGCTTCGGGTTTGATTCTGCTTGTCGCACAGCCACTACCATGGGATGCTTGGAGGCAGGAGGTATTCTTAGTGTGGAGAGGTCCTTAAAAATATTCATTCCAATAAAAATGTAGCAAGAAGTGAATGGTGATAAAATGTACAGAATAAGTTGGCTTTCTTTGAGTTTTGAGCAAAAAATAAAACTAGGTTTGTTGTCTTTAAGTTTGTGGTGGTATTTTTGGTAATCTGTCCATTTTGCTTAGTAATAATTGACACCTCTACTTATTAACAGTGTGCTGTTGCTATTAATATAAGTGTTTCCCATTCCCTGATCACTTGTTTACTGTCTAGGTGTCCTGAACTTGTAATAAAGTTCTATTTTGGACTTCAGAATATAATAGGACAAACAAGTCCTTAAAATGTATCCATGCATCATTTGAGGACATTGAGATCAGCAGTCTGTTTCCTTTGGTATGAACTCAGACAAACACATGTTGTTTATGCCCTTATATGAGATACAGATCGGCCTGCAACACTGGATGATTATGTGGCAAAGGCAAGTTACTCATATTGTTAAAACCTTTTTGTCTCTTGTGGCTTCTGCCATGCTATGCATCCTAGGAAGACCACTGAGTAGAGGCTTTTGCCAGTTATAAGATTGTATCTACTCATCTAAAACATGTTGCTCGTATTTTCTTTTGTTGTGGCAAAGACTCCCAAATGTCTTGAGTATTTTATTTTGTTTTCTGGGTATGTATAGGATATCTGAGGTTTGGGGACTTCTTTTTCAGTCTGATTTGGTGACCATCTGTTATAGAAGGACTGAGTGGTGATGTCCCGACACCACAGGAGGCTGGAGTGATGGGAAGCCCCATGGCTAAGGCCGCTTGCCTGCCCTTCTCCAGAGCACTTTGCTGCCCTGTTTGTGTCACCATGGGCATTTATGGTGCTGAACTTGCTGGTGGATGTTCAGGATGAGTAGAGCTAGTGAGAATCAGCTGAGTGAGGAGGTGGAGAGAATAGAAGTTACTTGTTTGAGCTAAGGAAGTATATAAGCTCCTTTAATTGTGGATGTCATCAATTTGCGTTTAAGGCTGCTGGGTGTTTCAGCTGCTGCTGGGCTGTGAGAGCATTCTGCAGTGTTTTAACATGTTAAACCTTAGAAAGAACAGGTTTCCTTCCTGATGGTCTCTTACTGTTTATCTACAAATGTTATTTTTTCCCTTTATTTTCTGCTTCTGGCACGTGGCTTACCAGTGGGGCACTGCCTGATTTTCTCTCTCTTTGCCTGGCAGTTCTGTCATGCAGTCAGTCCTCAGCCTACCATGTGGTCCCATCAGGCTGAGGCTGATGCCAAGTCAGAAAGTGACAGGAGTGCTTAGAAACTAAATGAGATTCAAAAGGTGGAATGGAAGTACTAGATCAAACCCAGAGTGTAGTGCTGGGCAGCACTGTGTGCTGGAGAAATGCTGATTTAGATACTGTACTTTTAAAATAAATAAATAATTGCCTGTAGGTTTGTAGTGGGATGGTTGTTTATCCTTGTTTCACATGTTTCAGTTCATTGGGAAAGCTGTCACATAGATGAGATGCATCACCTGTGGATAAGGTACAACATCAGTGATGTAAAAGTCACACCAATGGTGTCCGCTTATGTTGAGCTGAGGAATAGAAAGGAGGAAAAAATATTCATCTTTTGCCATGTAATTCATTAAAGATCCCCTCAGATGAATATTTTTTTAATTACTTCGAGGTGCAAGTCAGTATTTAAATTTAAAATGTGGCTTTTAGTAGTTAGATGACTGTTCCTGCAAGCTGGTACTCCTATGCTTTAGCAGTAGAGCCGGTGCAGGTCTGTTAAGGGAAAGTATGAATACTGTGCATTCGTCATCTAGAAGTAACAGCTGAGTTGTTCATTAACACAATAGTTTGAATCCACAGTCTACCCCTCCACTGAGTTATAGCTTAAAATAGGCTCTATTTGATGGCTGAATTCTTTGACAATGCCTTGGTCTCTATTTGATGGCTGAATTCTTTGACAATGCCTTGGTTGTTCTCTATAAACATTTAAGTCTTTCCATTTAATTTTTTTTTTATTCTGTTTAGCACACCACCTCATTTGTCCAACACACAACTTCTTAATCATCCTGCATGTTAGAGTTTTAATATATTTGGACAAGGGCTACAATTTCTTTTTTCAGCAGAAACAGTACAGATTTGTTTTTTTTTTTACTGCCAACTCAGGAGTAAACTCCAGCTCTGATCTGCTGGTAACTGAAGGCTGGTAAAGGAAGAATTACCCAACAGGAATGTGAGGAAATATCTCCATTCATTTTAGTTCAGAATCAACAGAGCAAAGCCTCTAAGCTGCTTCAAAGTAAAAAGATCTCCCCACCCTGAGCTCAGCTTAGTTTTGTGTAGCTAAAATATATTTGTTAAGAAAGAAAACAACGGGCAAAAAAGTTCTATTATGGCACAAAAGAAATGAAGATTGATTAAGCCAGTTTCATGACTATACAAGCCCTTGTTAGTCCTAGACGTACTGCACAAAGTTTTACTGTGCGAAGTTTTACTGCTGACTGTTGAAACAGAGAAGCTGATCTCTTTTTTGTGGTCTGATATATAGTAAACATTATGTACTGGTTAATAATGTTTTATTTTCACATCCAAAGAAATGCAGTGAATGTCTAAACTTTCTCACCAGTCAGAACAACCGTACTTTGATCTGTTAAATGTGGCTTACTAGAAACTAAAATAAAAAGCCTACTTCTGATCTGCAGCCTGCTTTAGGAAGCTCCCAGCACTAATACCAGAGATAACAGATCTCCCAGCAGATACCAGAGCTGCTGTTTAGCACAGAGTTGGCACATGGAAGAGAGAAGTGGTAAGTTTGCTTGGTGGCAGAAAACCATTCACTAATCCTTTGGGAATTTCTGAGGTATGCTTTTGTGAGGATGCCTAGGTAGGCAAAGTGATTTTTTCAAAATTTTGTGGTCCAGTTAATTTTCGTTAATGTGATGGAATAAATGTTCTTAAGATACTTTTGCTACTTATTGGCCAGTAATTGTAGAGAGATGTAGCCTGTTATTGATGGTAAACTGTCCTCAATCCAAATTTTTTCAATACAAATTGTTTATAAAGTAGGAACCAAACTCTCTCAAGAGTGTGAATGTATGTTTGACCAAGATGTAACTGTAAAGGAAAAGTTCATTTTCTTTTCCTGTGAAGTTTTAGTGTTCTTATAGAGGATACTAGAGATGGCATAAGGTGTGGTTATTTAAGAGCAAAATGCAACCTTTACGTCTTATGCAAAGTATTCAAATAGATGAATTTAAAAAGTTGATACTGGGGGAATTTCTGAACCTGAGAGGGGAAAATTTACAAGTTTTGACATGGGTGGAACAGTTAAAAATGTAGGTGTAACTCTCTTTGTCTTTTTCTGTTTACACTTTTTAAGAATGTTACATGAAGAGAATCTGGGTAATGACATGCACTGGTCTTAGTAATACCTGAATATTTATCTTAGTTCTGTGGTTAAAAGATCGGCATTCAACCCTTTCTTTTGTCATGCGTGTTTTACAGGGTGAGTTGGTTGAAGTTGTTGAGTCTGAGACCTTGATTGAAATGGTCCATGTTAATCTTGCTTAACATTTGTAGCTTTTATTTCTTTTTCTAAAGAAAGATTGACTCTTTTCTCTTGATAACCTCTAAGGCACTCACTTGCAAGTAAATGTAGTCTTGGTAGGAAGAAAAAAAGATAGCTCTTAATATTGAGAAAGATATACTCTGTATGCATCTAAGCAACTGTATACATTTACATAGATATACTTAGTCTTTATTTTTGTGCTTTTCTGAAAATGATCTATGACTATCACATGATTAGTCTTTCAGTTGTGATCTTTTTAAAGCTGCTTTTGGGTGGAAATTGGAGTTTGTAACATGGAAAGCAAACATTTTCATTTGCTCTTTTTAAGCTACTACACAGTATTGAACGTGCTAAGTATTTAGGAAAAAAAAATCTCAGCTTATTTTGTGTTTATAACTAAGCAGTGTAACATGACCTGTACAAATGAAGCCGGTGGTGACTTGAGACTGTGCTTGGCAAGGCATCGGAGCTGGGAGGTATCAGCCTTCCACACCTACTTCTTATTGGCAGACTGGAAGAAGAAAACCAAGTTTACTTGCCTTTTCAGTTCCTAATTTGTTTCCCAACCTGGAATTAACTAGTGATCATTTTGAACTAAACGGAGTAATTTGAAATGAGGAAAATATTCACCCATCTTGTGGAAGATAATATGGCTGTCAAAATCTGGTGTATTGCATAAGTGGACTGGTTACAGTGGCTTTGTCAGTGATTTCTCCTCAGCTGACCTTTTTCATTTGCTTTGGAGCTTTAGCAGCAAACATATTTTGATAAATGTTGTTTAAATTATCTGTTTTACACCTAAGATAATACCATCACTGCAAAAATTTTTGGACTTCAGGTATCTTTATATCAGATGAGCTAATGTTAAAATTGTGCTCTTAATTGTTTTCACATTCAAACTACTTGGTTGAAGAAGGGTAGTGTTAGAATTGGCCTTTCACTGCTGTGGGGATAGATTTCAGACAGTTTGATATACTGAGATGATGTGTTTTGAGTTGCATGTTATTACCAATTTGGCATTTTTGTAAACCAAGCAGAGTTTTATTGTGTGTAGCTTGTTTGCATCTGCTGAGCCAGCAAGGTGTGAAACCACATGCTTGTGGCTCATTCTCTCTTGAGTTTACTGCAGGTGAGACTAGTTAGTGAATGGTTTTTGGCTGTGAGTGGTGGGACTATGTGCTTTGCAATAGTTCCATCTCACAAACTAAGCGGTCACAAATTGATATAGATTGGGCTTGTTCAGATATTTTTCTTCAGGTAAAATGCCAGCAATATAGAGTGGTTATAGCAATTTTTTTGCAAACCAAATTAATACTTTGTCATGGAAAATAAAATGGATCTAACTACCTGCATTGCAGACTAGGTAGCAGTAGGTACAGATGTGCAGAATGACTGGATTCCTAAGGAACAGAGCATCATTTTTAACACAGATTCTTTTTCAGTGGTTTTCTTGTCAGTAGTCCTGGCATGCAGGCGTAACGATATTTTGATGACTGCCAGAAACCACTTTGCTAGACCAGTGTGATGTTGGCTAAGCACAGAAAAGTAAGCAAGAATTTGGCTTGACTAGAGCAGGCATTATGGTTTAATGGGGAGAGAGAAAGATGAAGGGAAGTGATAAAGCCCAGAGCTGCCCTTGTGAAGGGGCATGGATGGCTCACGACTGCCTGGGAGCCTCATGTGGGACTAATGGTTAATGCAATAATGGAGCCTCAAGCTTTTTGTGCAGTTTTCAGTCCAAGCCTGGTACATTGTCACAAACTTAGAAAATAGCAAATCTTCATAGAATGGATGAAGTCAAGAAGGATCTCTGAAGATCATGTAGCCCAACCCCCCAGCTCAAGGCAGAGGCTACTCTAGCAGCTTGCTCAGGATTTTGTCCATTGGGATCTTGTGCTTAAAGCCATGCATGGAGCTTTGCTCTCTGCTGTGTTAACATGTTGTTGACCTGGTTGACATTGTAATGCTTTGCTCCATTTGGCATTACTTTCCACATAGCATTATAATGTCTCATCTAAGCATGACAAGGTGTTTTTTGAACTTTAAAGTGAAACTGTGCAACCTCTTGGTTATGGAGAGAACTGTTGGTATGAATGAGAGACTGTTTACTGCGGTAGTTCATTGGTCCTTTGTGCTGCTTTGTGAGCATTTCAGGTGAAAGTGCTTATTGGCTTTAAACTGTGAAAAACTAGCTGAAACAAACTAGACGCCAAAAAAATTCCATAGCTTGGTAAAAGCAAAGCTTGCCTTGGGAAGGGGCATGTACTCACTCTTGTGCTGGTGCAGACAGCTTAATTACAGTTTGTAATGGTGTTGGATAGATGGACAAGACTAATGAAGCTACTTCTACCCAAGCCCTCTACATAGCAGTTTTATTTGTGTCGTTGACCTAAGGGGAAG
The DNA here is from genome assembly GCA_013397775.1 of Eulacestoma nigropectus. Lineage (NCBI taxonomy): Eukaryota > Metazoa > Chordata > Aves > Passeriformes > Eulacestoma > Eulacestoma nigropectus. The sequence continues at coordinate 52,625 of VZTE01005469.1, read as the reverse complement.
TATTAGAATGATATGAAGTCCAAATGTGACTTAGTTTGACTTTAATGTGCAGTATTGTGTGGTGCATGCCCTGCAGTAAATGTTGTGCTTTGGATATTGTGCAGTTTCTGAAATTCCACTGTAAGAGTGGTCATGTGATGGAGCCTCACTGTAGGGAAGTGTTTTCTTTGCACTCTTCCTATTGGTATCAAGTTACTCCAACCATTTCTGAGTGGTTCTCATAATTCTTGTACATACAGTCATGTTGTTGGCTTTATGCCTTATCACATTGCCCATCCCAGTACTGTATTCCAGGGACTGCTGAGGTTTGATCTCAGGACAAGCACTCTGTGTCTGTATGTAGGGAAAGCCTCATGTCTGAGGAAGGGTAGGTTTGTAAGGCGAGGGTTTGCATGGAATTGCTGAGCCTATCCCCTGGTAGCTCTTATGCTGTGACAGGCCAGAAATGTAGGCAACCTAATGACTTAAGCACTTGGATACCCCAAGGCTCATTGGAAGCCAACAGGGCTTGCAGTCCAAAATGGCTGTTGCTGTTCAAGGAGAAGACTCATAACAGCTTTCTTGTTTGCACAGGAGTGTGAAATCAGGCTGGAATGATTAATGTAAAAGGACTTTGTGTGTTCTGTACCCATTTGAATGGCTTTGTTCATTCAGATAGTGGTTGATTTGTAATCTTGATTTAAATAGAAGTAATGGGCAATGATTCAAATATGAAGTAGTCTCGAAACAATATAGTTACCTATTGGCTTTTAATGATCTTGTGAAGCAGTGTATTTTAAATGGATATCTCACTATAAAGGTGATAATGACCTGGCAATTGGTAGAGGAAAGAAAAGAGGAACAAAGTCAGAAATGCTAAATATTATGTGCATGTATAAATTATATGCTTCATGTAAAAGTTGCATCCTTCTGAGATGTACATGAGCATATGTTTGAAATTAATTTTCTTCTATGTTTATAGTATAGCACTGAGGCTTTAAACTGGTGCATAATTGGCTGTTAATCCACTTTTGATAGCCTTCCATGGCAAGTTATTGCTGTTTTCTCTTTTTGAGATTTCCTACTACCATAACCATGTGCTTCTCTTAGAGATGTGTGGATGGCCACACTACACAGAACAGTTAATGGCTCTATCTTTAGGTGCAGTCTCCTTTTGCTGGATAACTTAGGGTGTACTTGGAGCATCATAGCAAAGCAGTTGATTAAATTCCTGTCCCTGATTCAACAGTTTCTATCTCCACTGTTTTTGAAGTTGCTGTTAACTTGCTGTGTGTGTTCCAAGTTCAGGAGAAAGAAAAAAAAAAAAAAAACATAAAATCCCCTACACTTTGAAGCCACCTTATTATGTTTATGGCACAGACTCACAGTTGGAGTAGTGTGGCTATGGAATGGTTAATTCAGAGTTGGAGTGGAAATGATTGACTTGTTAACCTTTCTTTACTCAGGAGAATGAAAGGTCAGATGATTAGATCTTGTTGCAGGGAGAAAAATTATTTATTTATAAAGGTATAAGGTGTGTGATTAGCAGTGGTGTTAACCTTTTTTCAAAACTATAGGGGAGGCTTTTTCTGTATGTGTTACTAGTATCACACTTTGAATATTACATTTTATCACTTTGTGTTTTTACAGTAATGGTTTTTCCCTTTCATTTGGGTTTGAAAAAATTCAGTGACAGGAACAGTTCCTGGATTCAAAATAGACTGGTACTCATACTTTTTTCCTTGGCCTGTTAAAACATACTCCTGATTATATATTCCTCAAAGGATCAGCACAGCAAAAAAGGACAATGGAAGAATTTCATGTGCTCCTTAAATGAGCCTTACATAAAACAAAGTTTAAAATTAATTAGGACCTACCTTTTAAGCACTTGTCAAATCTTCTCATTGTCAGGTTTTCTTCCCACTTAATGTTCACTTTATATCAAATCAATGTGAGGTACATGGTAATACTTTCAGAATCACCTAAGTCCAATTAAAAAAAAAAAAAAACAACTTAAGCACTTGGGTACCCTAAGGCTCATTGGAAGCCAACAGGGCTTGTACTTCAAAATGGCTGTTGCTGTTTGAGGAGAAGACGCTTAAGGGCTTTAAAAATTTTGCCTCCTGGTCAGACTAGCTGATAATATTCAGGACAGGAGTAAAGTAAAAATGCACCAAAGGGAGGGAAAGGCTTAGTGTGGCTGCTCATGTGGGCAAAAGTGAAGATAATATTTCTGAGAATTAGTATAGGAGATCAAAAATGGGGATCTTCGTTCTTCTCTCTCCACATAGCCAGGTGGGCTACAGGCTGGCTTGTCTCCATGTCTCCAGCAGCATCTGGCCTCTCTGCTGCCCCAGCAGTGGCTCCTGCAGTCCCAGGCCTCAGGTGCTCCAGGGTCACCCAGTACAGCATGTGCCGGCTGCACCTCTGGGAGCTGGGTAGAGGCTGCTGACTTGCTTTGCAGAGGAAGAAACTGAGGCACATAGGAAGGTGAGGGCCTTACCCATCTCACACAGCAGGTCTGCAGTAGGACCTGGCTCTTTTTTTTCAGATCCTGCATAGTCTTCACCACTAGGATTATCACTTTTTAGTAGGACAGATGAAGGCCATGTTATCAGTCCATGTGTGCATTAGCCACTTTGAAGTCCCTTTCATCCAGCTGCTGCTTTCTTTTGCATTTTCTCTTCCTGGTTTTGGTAGGCTCGTTAGTGGAGGTGTTTTCTACTGTCTCTCCTTGTACCTTGAGAGAACAATGTGAGTTGGAAGATGTCCATATGAGCTTCCAGTAGTAACAGCAGTCTTCCTGAAAGTCATAAAGAGAACCACCAGGAATGTACTCTTACGTATGTGTGGCTTTTTAATACACACGAACACACATCTATATGAACATGTATACAATATGTCTGTAGTTATATACATGTGTCATTCCAAAGTCAGAGCTCTCTTGAAATGGAAATTGCCTCAGCTAGAAATGAGAGCTGTAGCTCCTGCTGACAAATAAAACCACATGTTTTTAGGAGCTCTAATAGTTGTGCTTCAGGACAGAGAATGCCTCTCTTCCAGTATCCTTCAGACGACAGCTGCCACAGCAAAGCCTGAATATGAAGAATACATTTTTCTGTGGCTGTATCCTGGGCGCTGGGAAGACTCTACAGTTCAGAACAATAGCAGAATATGGAGCTGCCAGCAGGCAGTCTGAGTGGACAAGTATAATCATGCACCACTCAGCTTTCAAGGAAATTACAGTTAGTGCACTGACTTGCTCATAATAGCGATGCATTGTTTAGCTTAATAACTTATCAGCTCTCTAGGAACCAGCTAGTGATCACTGTCATCATACACTGCTAATCATTCTGTTCTTAAATTATCCCAAAATGAACTAAGGACCCATCACATCACCTATTAAACCGGCAAACTGAGTCTACTATAATTTTTTTTTTTTTTAAGCTAGAAGGAACACTACTGCCTACCTTTTTTCTTCTCTTGTTTTGTCATTATCTTTGCCATATGTAGCTGTGCCTGTAGGTTTTTTTGAATGTCTGGTTGAAAGGACATTGTCAAATTGTGTTGAGATATTTTTAGATTGATAGAGTTTTTGTTAAATTGTGGGGTTTTTGTGAAAACTACTAGGGAACTGAATCTGAAACCTGCTTTTTAAGGAACATTTGTTTTTCATAAAGCATTTGTGGCAGAGGGGTGATTTTTTTATGGTGCTTGTCTGTAGTACCTTGGCTCCTGTCAATCCCTAGTAAGTGTAGCCCGAGAATGGCCCTCTTTAGTAGTGAAGAGTGATTGTCCCTCTTAGACAAATGTAGAATTTAGGCACAGGAGGACAGCGTGATTTACACAGAGCCATGCAGGGAGCTGTAGAACAGGAAAGAGAAGCAAGCTGGTTTGAGTCCTGATCGCAGTAGGCCTTATATCGTGCTGAATGCATTCTGGCTTCTTGCTGGGTTATTTGTGAGTTCTGAGCTGCCAGCACTGAAGGAGCCTTGGAGTATTTCTTCTGAAGGAAGAGTGGCCACAGCTTCATTTGCAGACATTGAGATGAAAGATCCTAGAATGGTGTGAAGTACCAAATCTGTGGGGACACCTTCTTGTGGTCAGGAGTGCACAGACATGCAAGTCACGTGAGCAGATCTCCAACCTGTTCCATGCTTAGGACTGAAATGGGGAGTCTGTTAAAAGGGGAGGGGAAAACAGATGGATGTGCCCAACTGAAATAGGCCTCCTTGCTGTTCTGAATACTGCAGGCAGCTGTGGCATAGTATCTCCTGATCTCAGGAATTGTGCAAACTGTGGAGTGGGCTGTTTTTATTAGACTAGAACAAGTACACTGGGATTTAAATGAAACCCTGAGCATTTTTGTGGTTTTCTTTAGTTGTTTGCTTTGTTTTCATCTCTCCTGTGTCTGTCTTGGAAAGACAATTGCATCTCTTGATCAGTGACTACTACAATTAAAATAAGAACCCTTCTGCTGCAAGATTTATTGCCTGGCATATCTATGGCTGATGAAGTGTCATCTTTCATGTTTTGAGAAGATGCTGTCTGACTGTGATATCTCTGAACCATATGAGAAAACATTTGGCCACGCCTATTCTTGTCAATTATAAGAATACTCTGGCTCAAATTATATAGGTCTTTGTATATTGTATTGAAAAATGTAGATCCAGCCTTTGTTAATAAACAGAAAAGATCTGGTTGTTACAAAATGATGGTCTCTACAGAGACTTACCTTTGCATATACTTCAAATACATCATCTACTTTGGCAGCAAGAAGTGAAAAAAATGCTGAGTAGGTATGTCTTGTCCCCAAGGTAAGTTCCATAATAAGGAAATAAATGAAGCTTACAGGTGTGGCTTTCTCTTTTCCATGGGAATATTTCCCACTTCTCCAGGAGTTTACCATCTTTCTTTGAAAACAATTGTTCAGGTTGCAAGTCAGTCCTGTTTTATTGGCTCCATTTGCTGAAGGGCCAACAAATGGCATTCAGCCCAAATTCCAAGGTTGTACCAGCTTGCTGTATTTTGCACTGTACAAAGTTGAAAAGCATTGCCAGATGAAAAAATAGAATTGAATAGAATTGAATTGGAAAGCCTAAAACCTCCTATTAAATGCCAACATGTTCTTTAATACAACATAATGGCTGTGCAATGATTTACATTACTGTGTGTTTTGAAATGTGTCTGACTTGGCAGTTATGCTGGACCAGAGCTTTTTCTTGCAAGAAGTTATTTCTTTCTTTGCCCTGTCTACAGATAAAGAGTGGAAATGTCGATATTCAAGCCCATGATTTTGTTACAAATCTGCTTGGGATGCCCTGATAACCCAGTTCTATGCGTAGCAAAGTCAACAAGTTTCTCTCTGTTGATGTTGGTGAGTTACAGCCCAGGCTGAAATATTCATGTGAGAGGGAATGTTTCTGCAAAACTCTGTTCATGCAAGCTGGACATCAGTATGCTTGAGGTTTTCTGGGAAAATACCCTTTTTTGCTTGGTGTACCATGTATTGGGATCCTTGGATAATTCGTGTTATATTAAAGCCAGGTCTTGATTATCTGCGGTGAAATGTGTGAATACTGAAAATCCTGTACTGAGAGGACAAAATATCCCATATGGATCTAGATGAGCGGACTGGAAGCAACATGGCATTTTGTTGTTGGTTTCTCAGCCTGGGAAACTCAGCAAGTGACAGGATTACTGATGGTTCTTTCCCCAGCATCACATTCCACACTCTTATGTATGGTTTCTGCTACTTTATTTTACCAAGGCTCTCCTATTCCTTTGTTCTCCCGGATAACTGATGCTTACAGTGCTCCCATCTTTTTGCAGGGCAGCTCCACCATGGTTTGAAGCCATTGTTTGTTGTGAAGTGTGAGTGTGAAGATGCTGATACTCGGTGTGATGGTTGCCTAAGCCTTACTCTCTTACTTCTTCCTCTTTCATTGCTGTCTCTGTGGCTGTGAGATTCTGTTCAATGCTGGTTTGTTGAAGAAAAAAATCCATGGTGGCTCTGTGCCATCATTTCAGAGAACAGCTATTCACCAGGCTCTTGATGGAGAGGTTTAAGAAGAAATTATTTTGCTCCTTGGGCATGAAAATGCTGGTTAAGAGTGTAACTGGCACAGGACCTCCTTTGCCCTGGGAGTCTGGCCAGAGAGAAATTTTTACTTCCATTTAAGCCATGGGTCTGCACCCTCAGTAGGCTTTTTCATTGATATTTTGTTTACGGCTGTCAGTGCTGCTCAGGAGGAAGCTGTGATGCCTCACACAGAGGATAGCCTATGATGCCTCAGAACAGCTCTCAGACTGCTCAGCAATAGTAGACTGCCATGCTGGGAGGGTGAGGATGCAGGGCAGAAAGGGTGCAGGGGTCTAAGAAAACCTGCGTGTAAATGTTGGGTTTGTGCTGAGTCGTTGGTTTGTTTTTTTTTTTTTTAATTGAAGGAAACATCTTCTCTAGACATCTGTTGTGTAAGCCTAGGTAAAGAGATTGATTCCTTCGGTACAGGTGACAATAGGGTTGACCTCTTTATACTGCCGTTGTTTAGAGCAGGAAAGTCTCAACTTTGCTACTGCTCAAATAATTGTGGTAAAATCATCCAGTCATTTTCTCTTCACCAAATGTTTGCCTCATTTTGGAAGCAAGGATTTGGTAAAGATTAAATGATTGGATCTCGGCTCATTTTGGAGCCTCATTTTGTCCTTTTTTCAAGTACATGTATGGTCATATTACAGCTGGCAGCGATACAGGCTCATTGTAATCCAAGCAATACTCTCAGTCGAGGAGGAAGTTAACAGGAGCATGGCCCAATACTAGATGGTTTTTTACAGACAGTGAGCAAGCTAAGCCCATATAACAGGAGAAATCTTTAGTCAGTTGCAAGCAGTGGCCACATTGACATTAATGTATTTGGAAATGACAGACTTTGTACCTATCTGTTGATAGATTCAAGTGTTACTTGCTTTTCCCAGTACACTTATGTTCAGTTCTTCAAGTAGAAGATGCTGCCCACTGTTCACGCAGCTCTAGAATGAAGCCTCACGCACCAACTGAAACTCCACAGCAGTTGCAGCTTTGCTTTTTGCAGCCTCAGTCAAAAATAAAGCTTATTTTACAGAAATTCAGTAAATTATGCTTCAGCTTTTCTTTGGATAGGTCAGCAGTGACTTGCTTGGAAACCTTGGCATACTGTTGGATTTATGCTGTGGTGAAAGTTTGCCTATGATTTAATCTAAAAGATTCTCTTCCCTTCTCTCCCCTGCCATTTATTCACCTCAGCACAAAATTATTACTTTGACTTTGTGTGAGATGATTCCCATGAAGGTAACGCCATTCCTCACAGAGAGAGTGGCCTGGCACTGGAGCTTCCCAGGAAATCTGTCAAAACTGGTTCGCCTTGGCCTTCATACCTTCACTATGTCTAACATTGCTATTAAACCAGTAGTAGAGTTCAGTCCAGGCTTGAATTCTGACAGATTTGAAGCAACAAGCTCTGTAATGTTACTTTTAGTATTTTTACCCATGCAATTGTATGGCCAAATGGAGCCTCCTCCTGAAATGTTTCTAGCCTCCCCATTCTGCAGATTACAGGCTGGGAGTGTGTTTCCTTTTTGATGCATCGTAGAAAACCAGTGTCTATATAGTTACGTGGCACCAAACTTGTGAATGTAATGCCTGCATCCAAAATTGGGAAGTGTCCTTATGGGAGACTGGCTTCAATGGAATTACCTGATATTCCAGCTAACTGCTTTCATTGCTGGCTTTCTCAGAACCTCATAATGTCCCTTGGTTGTTTTCTTTCAAAATTAACCTGGTTTTCTTGGTCTGAATAGCTGGTCCTTAAATAAACTAAGTGCTTGGGGATTTGGGTATTGTGTTTACTCATTTTCAGATTACAATTTTGGTTCCTTCACTGACTGTTTTTCTCTAGTTTGCTGCCTTTTGAAATAGCCTGCAGATTCTGTACTGATGGTTCTTCAATCTGTTGTCACTCATTCCTTGTCTTGTACTTGTTTCAACATATCATAACTGTTCTGCTGGCTCCCTCAAGCCCTGTAGAGCCTTGTTATGTCAGGGTGTGTGGGAGATGGTTGTATATATTTTTGTTCTTGAGGGAATCTCATTTTGAGTCCTTTATCTTTTATATCTCAGGCCTTGGAGGTATTTGGTTCTTTCCAAAATGTGGTGTTTCAAAGAAGTGCTCAGCTGGCTAAAGCCTTTGCTGCTGAAGCATTGGGCTTGTCGGATGTAGCTGGGCAGGCTTCTTGGGGTAGAGATTGTGCAAGGGGCTGGAATGCAGGTTTGGAACTTGCAATACTTGCAAGTAGGACAGTGGGCAAGATCAATGCCATGATAAAACTTATGCTGAAGTTACAGGCTTGATACAGGATTACTAAATCTATTTTTCACAAGGTTAAACTATATAATGACAAAGCCTTTAATCTTCTCTCTTTCTCTCCCTCCGGTTCTTTGACACACACACAGACACACAATCGTCTTTTTCATTCTTCTTTCTCTTTAGTCTGCAGAAAGCAAATTCCTGCAGAATTCCTGGCATAAGGAAGGAAACTGATAACACTGGTATGTAATGCTGAAGCTACAGCTGTTTAATAGTTTCCAGCACAAGGCTCTTGCATTTTAGCTGGGGGAAGATTCCCGAGTGAAGCCTCGCAAAGGCACTGTGTCCTCTTGTTACATCCAAGTCCAGCTGTGTGCCCGAGTGCCCTCTGTGGGAGAAGGCGGGGGTTGTGTAGCGACTATAGCAGCAGGAACCAGGATTCCCAGCTTCTATTCTTAGCTCAGCAACTAATTTATTGTAAAGCCTTTGGCAAATCATTCAGGCCTAATCCTGCACATACAGCAGCCCCCAACAAAGTCCTTTCTGTTTTTCACTGGGGACAGAGGATCAGCTTCTTAACTTCTGCTTTTCTCGCACTCCGGAGGACTGGTGAATTGAAAAATATCTTTATGCAAGAAAGTGTGATAATTTGTTCATGTTTGTGAAGCAGTGACGTGGGCATCACTGTGTGATGCGTCTGGTCTTGCATCCATAAAGGGAGATTGATTGATTGCTGTTACCAACTGGATCTCTGGAGCACAGGATTTTTGGCCTCTCTCATCAGAATACAATTTTACATGATTATAGAGGATAATGCTGGAAATGCCTCTGCACTGTCCAGATGGCAGGATCAATGTAGCGTGGACCTTGCTCAATTGCTTTGTGTGCCAGGATAAGTGCTGCTGCTTTTCTCTCTTTACGCTACTGACACAGCTAGAAATTGAGGAGTTCTATGACTGTCGATAAATTCTGCGAGATGGAAATTAATACCTACAGAGACCTCTGCTTTTATTACCTTAAATTAATTTCCTACCCTTTTGCAAATGTGAATGGCAGTGCTCATTTTTCTGTGATACTTTTGCTTCAGAATAATCTGAGCTGCAATCTGAAAATGAAATGGTGTAAAAAACATTCTGGGCTAGGAGTTAATTTCAGGAGTGCCTTGTAAGATAAAAGGGCATAACAAAAATGTACTTTAATCTGCAACCTCCTTGCCTTTACATTTGGCTGTGCTGCGTTTTGTAGCATGTGCAGTTCTGGTATCTGCTGAGTGCAGCATCTTGCTGTGCTGATTTGTGGGAGGCTTTATTTGCCTGGTGCAGGGACAGAGGTGGATTAATCGTTGGCAGAAATCTGTTTAGTAGGCTTTTGAGGGGAGATCTGCTTGAAGAAAACACAACTTGATTTTTGTGCCAGTTAAATTTTTGATAATACTAGAGAAAGTGTGGTTTCTTCGTAAACTGTGTTCCGAAAACAGAGAGCCTGGTAGGGGATTCCTTAGGTAGGTAATGTTTTAGTATAGTGCTCTTGTCTGTGAAGGGACAGGGCTGTCCCGGAGCTCACAGATACTTGACGAATAGGGCTTGAAAGTGGGCATGCCTTGCTGAATAAATTATTTAGTTAAAATAAGAGGCAGAAGAGCTGAACTATTACCTTCTATGCCACTCAGGCTGGGACAGCATTCTCCTTTTCTCTCTCCTCAGTGAATGAAAATATTACCCTGTCTCCTACAGCAAGTCGTTTCTGGGAGCTGGAGGGGCAATGGTGCAAAGAGCACAGGTAGCCCATAGTCAGGAGCTTCTAGTTTGTTGGGAGCTACACGCCTGTACATTTAAATATGCATATCAAATTGTTGGTGTTTCTCCAGCTTTACAGTTTTTCAGTTGTCTCTGTCTGCATTTGAGGTAGTGGACTGAGCTGCCACCAGTGCTAGGTGAAGGTCCTCATGGAACTGCACCAAAAGATGTACCTGCTAGTGCCCGTATCCCACCCCAATGCTGAGATTGATGCACTAGGGCTGGGTCTGTCCCCCCCAAATGATGATGATGATAACAACAACATCATCATCTATCGTATTGTTCTTGGCAGTTAACTGCATGGTTGTGATTTGGAGCTCTTGTTCAGCAGTTTCCTGTACTTTAAAGAGATTCTCCTCATAGTGTTCTAATGCTTATGCAAATGTATTTTCTCTTCTGAAAGTATAGGAGTCTCTTGCTTTCCTGTCTGCTCTCTCCTCCTCAGTTGCTAGAGCCCTCCTGCCTTGGAGGGGAAGGCTGTCTGAAGGAGCTAGTTTCCTGCAGTTCTGCATGAGGGCACCAGTACCCCTGCGGGCAAGGCATGGGATAAGTTTTGGGTTTTGGGGTAAGTTGGCTGGTTTGTTTGTCTTGGGAGGACTTGGAACTAATTGTGAGCTTTCTGTTTTCTTCCCACCTACTTGGTAGAGAAGGTGGCAGCCCTGAGTACTTCTCACCACAAAAGAGCAGGAAGGCTCATCCCCAACAAAACTGGCATCAGAAAAGGGGCCAGGAAAAAACTTCTGCTCTGCTTCTCCAAGTACTGCACTGGACTAGTATCTCAAGATGAGCTTAAGTGTGGCCCAGTGCTGACTAAGTTGTGCACTGGCTGACTTTAGTGTTTTTATTAAAGCCAGCCCAAAAACTAATGGAGGCTCTTTGACTCCTTTCTGCATTGCTAGTTTTTTTCCATTAGTTTTACTAAGGTTCTAGCCATAAAGCAGTTTTTTGGTAATTTTGTGTTAATTTCCTTCTGTTGACACTAGAGCATTGTAAGATTTAGGGCTTTGTTTTCAGCCATGATATAAAGGCTAATTACTTCCTTCTGGTGTCCTCTCACTAAGAAAACATGGGACCTAATCTTTCAAAAAGAGAAAAGCAAGGAAAAATTTTTAAATGCCTAGAAGTCTCTGGTAAGTCCCTAGATTTGAATTTATTTTTCATAGTATAATGACAACAAAACATTAGGAGCTAAGCTCCAGGCTCCATAGCTCTGTCTGTGTGGACACAATTTTTTGTTTGGTTGTTTGTCCTCACTGAGTATAATTTTGCAGTTATAATTTAACCTGTGCCTTAGGATGTTCAGTAATTAGGGGTCAGGTACGGATATTTATTGTTGATATAACAGTGTGTATTTGTCTTGTTTCAGCCTTGTGACTTGCTTTGATTATCTATTATCATCGAAAATTAAACTGTATATTTTTTCCCAATCTCTTTCTTCATATGCTCTCTTGCCTTAATTTGGTAAGAGAGGGAGAAACTACAACAGGAAACTTTGGAGCAGTAGTAGATTTTTTCAGTGAGAAAGTGTGTGACAGTGTTTCACAGAGATGCCAACCTAAAGGCAGGCTGCTGGGCAGTATGGGAAGAAAAAGGTTATTGCTTCCTCATCAAGTGCCACTTTCATACAACCAAGGAGACATGAGCTCTTGGGTTCTTTCATGTAACAGAAGACTGACAAAGCTGAGAGGAATCATATTTCACTTCTGATTAAAGCAGTTGTTGTTAAACTTTTATATAAAATTTCTACATGGTCTAGGCAGTAAGGATTGGAGCCCTGCATTAGAAAAGGCAGTACTCTACAATGCACTGTAAATCCCAGATAGTTTAGGAATGTCTCTCTGTAACCAATGGTCTTGATAGGAAAGTATGCTTTTATAAAAGCTTGGTTTGTGTTAGATGGTTGGTTTTGCTCAAGGGTCAGCATGCAGTGTTCCCAACATCCCCAGTTCATCAAGCCTGCCTTAGGCCATGCCAAACTTCAAGCACATTAGTCACTCCATTGAAATGTTATTAGCTAGGTATGTGGTTAATTAACTCGATAAATTGGGAATGCAAGTTGTCACTAGTGTCCCTGGGATCACCACCAAGCTGCCTCAGACAGGCCAACAAGAAGTTTGTAAAGTGCAGGATGTGGGAAAGAAATACTATTTTGCTTATATGCTCACAAATAACATAACAAATTCAAATTAATTTTAAATCTCTCCTACAGAGTGTGAAATTGCAGCTGTCTGAACCATTTTAAATACTTGATATAGAGAGATTGCAATTCCATACGTTTTACAGAGATCTTAACTTTTTGAAAGTATTTATGATATTTCTCAAGACTTTTTTGACAAGATACATAAAGAATATATTAAAAAACAGTAATGCTGTGTGCCTACAAGCCTTGTAACAAGGGAGATTTTACAGCCTGCGCACACCTGTAGCTATTTTTCATGCATTAAAAAATACAAAATAGATGATTTTAAGTATTTTTCACTCAGATCAAGTATACATGCATTGTCCAAAAAATGCAATTAATTTTGAAATCTTGATCTAGATATTTTCAAATAAATATAGAGCTATTCTTATTTATGTTCCAGTGTAAGCTTCTTCAGTTACACAGGCATTGTGTTTATTTTGCTTTTTCTGTTCAAGTGCCTAACATACATATCCTTGGGCTTCATATGATTATTTCTACAAGCTTTAAGAAAGGCTCATATCACAGGATCAGTGACTGTAAAACAAATCATCAATCCTGAATTTTATTGCAAATGGAATTGCAAACAGTGTCATATATACCTTGACAGTTGAAAGTTGGAAATTTAAAGAAAATATACCGAAATTACTGGTTTTTAAAGCTTGGTGAGTGTCTAACTGTATCTTCAGCTGAACAATAGGATGATGTCTGACTTAGTGATTGAGCCTGTTTAGGGCTTCTCAGATGACTCTCAGCCAAAGTTTTGGGTTTTGGTTGCACTTGAAGAGCAAGCCTGTACCCACACTCTCAGTGAAGGACAGCTTTGTTCAGCATCACCCCTGAGCACCATTGGAACAGCTGCTACTGACTTCACAAGTGTAATTGCACAGTGTCACTTGTGTTGGAGACAACACTGAAATGTAGGCTTGTGCTAAGGGATCTGCATAGGAAACTGTTCTGGTTTAAAGTTTATCCATATTTGGCCATTCAGGTTGTAAAAGCCGGTTTGTACTTTTAAGAAGAAAGGTGAAATAAGAAGGAAAAACAGCACAGCACAACGTGGACAAGTGCTGATGGCATCTGCTTAACAGTCAGGGACTTGCCAGGGGCCAAATGGAAAGAATGTGATGTAGTGGGCTGGTTGGAGTTACTTGTCCAAGTGTGTAAGGTCAGTGCTGCACAATAGCCAGGCACAATCACAGAAAACACCGCTCAGAGACCTCTCATAGCTGGCCAGCTTTTTTAGGAGTGGTATTACCACAACCTCTGAATAGAAATAGTTGTCAAAGGAACAGTAGCATTTCATGAAGAGTGGTTAAGCTACAGAACACCTGAGTGAGGTAGATGTGGGCTGGACATTCCATTTTCAGCACCAACATACCCGAACAGCCAAAATTGCCATGAGGCTACGCCCTAAGAAACAGGAAGACTGGTTTTAAAAAGCAGGTTCCTTTCTGTGCTTAGTATCCAGGCTTTCAGTTTAGATTTGTCTGCAAACAAGCCTAAGCCTATTTATTTAGTTAGTTAGTTCGTTTGGTCTTGTGTAATCATGTTATTTGAGGTAGAGATTTGGAGAAAAGATAATTGCTTTGTTAACCATGTTGCAATGAGTGATAGTTCAGGATTATGGATAAGGCCAAATGAAGGGAAAGGTTTGCTTCAAAGCTGCAGAACTTCAGAGTTCCTGACCTCTCTAGCTTTATGGAAGTCGCTCATCTGAATGCGATTCCATGCCTTTGCAGAAAAAAGTTCTTCCTTTTCTCAAGCTGCTTCCCATTGCTTTCTCCGCTGACCAAAAGATTTTGATGTAAACTCTAGGTGTGAATATGGTTCTGAAGAAAACCGGTATGGGGGCTTTGGATACCAGAGAAGCATTGTTTGATTGACTTTGAGATATGAATAATGAAAGTGTGGCTCTCTTGCAATAGAGGTTTAAACTAAATATTCATGGCTGTATAAATAGTGGTCACAAGACTTATGTGACATCTGAATATCAAGAGCTTTTTTTCTTGTCTCAAGCCCATTTTTCACGAAGTCTGGAATTTCCTGCATGGGAGACTGGAGGTATGTAGGTGTGTGGTATGCGATTAACATGGTGAACAATACTTTGATTCAGTAACAAAGGGCATCTGTTGGAAACTCTCTTGGAAGAACAATGGCAGACCCCGGTTAACAAGCAGAAGAAACTGAAACAGCAAGTAAATAAATGATGGAGAAAGGAAGCTCCTTTTCTGCCTTTGAAATAGCCATTTTTGCAAGTTTTGAGCCTGTGTAGTTGAAGGATTATAACTGCTCCTATCATTTTGGCTGGTGCTTGAATGGATAAATGGCTGGGCACCTTTGGAATACTAAAGATTTACAGTGCCATCAACAAGTAACTTCCATGAAATCCCTGTTTGAAGAGCTCCCAGGCTGAGCCCTTCATAAAAACCTTCATCATGGTGGACAGGGTTGCCCAGTGGTCACCTTCTGTAAGTGCCATGTGGCTTCTAAGCGCTTTTGACCAGCACCGGGATCTTCTCCAGCCAGCAGATACATGCATGTGTGATACATGTGCAGGTTTTATTCAGGGGCGCTTTGGAGCTGCTGGGGGAACCATCCTCCTTTCTGCAACACCTAATTTCTTTTTCCTGACCTTGATGTTCGCATTTCTGTCTTCCAGGAGGTTTTGTCTGGCAGTCACAGGAGGCTTGTCCTGCTTCAGCATAAGGCGGGCCACAGTTTGCATCCCTTTGTAGCAGAGTGACCAACCTTTTCCTCATGTCATGCTCCTCTGAGCTGTGGTGCTGCTGTGTTACAGCACTGCAAAGCTTGTGTTGCTTGGTGTTTGCTGGGGGAGTGTGAGCAGAGGGGAAAACAGAACCCAGGAGTCAGGGTGGTACTGAGGCCACATAAGCCTCATTATCTATCTTTAGACTTGGGGATGGGGGAAAGTTATGGGCCACTGTTGTGTGCCAGTAGTGTTTGGTCATTCATGAGGCTTCACTTCATGGCCAAGGATCACTTGACTGTGCCCAGCTGAGGCCCAGCCTATCTCAGTGGCTGAGTACAGGCAGGAGGGTTGAGTGATGAAGGCATTTCATTTTGCAGTTGTTTTCCTTGTGACAGGCATTTATTTTAAAGTTACACTCAATCCTTCTGGCAGCTTCTGCATCACATCCCTGGTTTAGTGGCTGGCCAGCACGTATGATATGAATCCTCTCCTTCTACTTTGGGCTTGTTTGGTTCCTGTTACAGGTGGGAAGCTCAAGACCCTGACCCAGAATGAGTATAGGTGCCATATTTTCCTTGTGAGAGGCCAGGCTGCCCACAGTTCATATATCAGAATGGCTCCCTGCCATGATTTCACACTCTGTAGGAGAGATTTAAAATTCATTTGTCTATTGTGTTATTTGTGAACGCACAAGCCAAATAGTACTTCTTTCCCACATTCTGCACTATACGTACTTCTTGTTGGCCTGAGGCAGCCTGTTGGTGATCCCAGGGACAAAAGTCCTTATTTTTGACACCGGATATTCAAAAAACAGGTACAGAGAGCAGCTCCCTTTTCTCAAAAATAAACGGTTGTGTACATGCCCTCTCAGCAGTCAGATCCTATGCAATGAAGCAGGAGCCCTGTGACAAAGAACTGGGCTGCTTATTTAATTACTGCAGGATATAATCAACTTTCTGTTTTGAGGAGTATCTCATTGGCTTGTAAGAGATCTTTCCAGATCACTTGCACTTGTGGGGTTTTTTTCAGTGTTTGTTTTGTTTGATGGGGGTTTTGTGTCTTTCTGGTTTTGGTTTTTGTTTGTTGTTGGACGACATTGAAGTGTGATAAGGAACTTGAAGCCTGATTTGGGAGAAATGGTCCTAGCCCTAAAGTGCTTATGCAGATTGCTGAGACTTGTCTTAGCATGCAGTTTTCATGAGGAGATGAATGTAATTTGGAAAGGAGGTTTCCATGGACATCATATTTCCTAAAAAGTGTATTTGGAATGTTTTTATGGTATGGTGTGCTGGTCTTGACTGGGATACAATTAATGTTCTTCACAGCAGCCAGTATAGGACCATGTTTCGGATTTCTGCCGGAAATAGTGTTGATGTTTTCATTACCTCTGAGCAGTATTTGCACAGAGCCAAGGCCTTTTCTGCTTTTCACCCCACCAGTGAGGAGGCTGGGGGTGCACAAGGAGTTGGGAGGGACACAGCTAGGACAACCGACCCCAACTAACCCCAGGGCCACCACCGATGGTATGGTGTCATGCTCAGCATACAGAGCAGGGGGAAGAAGGGAGGGGTGGACATTCAGAGTGATGGCATTTGTTTTTCCAAGTCACCGTTACACAGGATGGAACTGACAATG
The DNA here is from genome assembly GCA_013397775.1 of Eulacestoma nigropectus. NCBI lineage: Eukaryota > Metazoa > Chordata > Aves > Passeriformes > Eulacestoma > Eulacestoma nigropectus. The sequence goes on along the minus strand of VZTE01005469.1, from coordinate 35,981 downwards.
CCCGAACATCTGCCTGTGATGTGAAGTGGGAATGAATTCCATTTGGTTTGCTTTGCTTGTCTGTGTGGCTTTTGCTTTCACTATTAAACTGTGCTTTATCTCAGCCCACGGATTATCTCTTCTACTCTTCCAGTTTGCTTCCCCATCCCGCTGTGGGGGGAGGAAGCAAGCGGCTGTATGGGGCTGAGTTGCTGTCCAGGGTTAAACCATGACACACAGGTGGATTCTGATGAAAAATTGTTAATCTTCAAGCTTGCTCTGAGTTTTCACTTGTTAGCTTATGCAAACAGGCCAGTTCAGACAGAGAAGTGAAATCATCATGTCCCTTTACCATGCTGAACTGAGATACAAAATAAAGCTTAAAGAACCTTTTCATGTGCAATAATTTTCTTCTTGTTAGTGTCTCAAGTAAGTTACGTCCCCAGTTCCTGACAGAAGCACTTTTGACTTCTTGGGTTTGTTGGAAAAGCTCCACTTTGGGTCCAGGCAGCACTGTGGGTGCAGGCAGAGACATGCACCCAGTGAGCCGGGCAGGGAAGCTGCACTCTACTCTTTTGTGACTTCCCAAGAGCTGTGTTTGCTCCTTCAGCAGCACAAGTCTGCAGTTGGAAAAAACTGCAGATGAGCATCCAGCAGCAGTTAAATCCAGCAAAACTGCAGGAAATACACTGGCATGTGAGCTTCAGCAGATTAACTTCTGTTTTGTTCTTGCCTTGAAAGCTATATGGTTTCTGATTGAAGTGTTTCCCAGAGTATGTTGCATACAAAGGTGTATTGAACAAATCTCTTGAGCTTTCTGCATTTTCAGAGTCATGGAACTCTGTTTTCAGCTTTCAGCAAGTTTTCTTGGTAGCTAGGATGAGAAGTGAGGTTAACACAGGAATGTCCTTCCCCATCCTGTGGCCCTGTGGTGTGATCACACTGCACTTGCAGCATTAGCCACCTGGCTCCATCCCAAGTATTACTCTCGTGAACTTATATTTGGGGATGAGGGTGAGCTTTACAAGCAGAAGGCCCTGAGAAGTTCCCTCAAGCATTGCTGCATCAGACAAGGACTGAGGCAAGGTGCCTGGCTGCCATCACTGCCTCAAGGGGCTCAGGTGTCTGCTGCCAGCTGATCTGGTCCAAGGGACCCAGACTGCTGGGTCTGGGAATCTGTGTTCAGCCTTTATTGTGATGCCTGTGCTGTTTTGTGGGCTTGGTTTTGGGGATGTGCAGAATTTGTTGGTTCTTTTCTTTTTCTCCACATTGTCAAATCAGAAGAGTTTTGATACCTCCAAATCTTTCACCAAAAGACAGTTTTTAATCCATAAATTAAGCCAACTCTCCTTTCCAAAATATTTCTCACCAAGGAATTTGCTGCCTACTACAATGAATCCAGTTTCATTGATGGGATTTTCAAAGGACTGAGATCAGTGTGAACCCTTACTGGTCAAGTCTGCAGTCAGGCAACCTGTTCTCCCTGTCCTCTGAAACTGGAGAACCTGGTGGGAAACTCTCTTGTTACCTAGTAGAGCTAATCAATTAATTAGCAGGGGATTAAGTACACCAAACAATCTACTATGCCAGATGGATGCTTCAGTGTTAATTTATGTTCTCAAAATAACTGGACATAGATGTGCTCAGCACCATGGCCCAGATCTTGCTTCTGTTGAATTCAGTGGTAAAAATGATGGCTTTAGTGATCCAAGTGCATATTTCTTCAAGAAAAATATATTTGGGCATCAAACTGTAACAGTAAAAATGAAGTGAATAAAAGCGGTCCAGAGCAGTGGACTTCACATTTTTACACAGGGGCACATTGGTTAAAAAATGAAGTTTTGTTTTTATCTCCCCAGAGCATTTCTATTATCTAAATGCCAAGAAATGAATAATTTGGTTTGGTTTTGTTTTTTCTATTTTGTTCCTGTGAATAACTTCTTATGTGTCTTCATAAGAGAATTGGAACTAAAGCCTAATCCTGGAAAAGTTAAGCTGTATGTTGCTTTCGCTTTAAAAGCCTCATGAAGAAGACCAAAAGAAAAAAGCAGTTAAGTTAAAAAAAGTCGTGGTGATGGCTTATTCTACCACATCTAATTTTAAATGAAGAAGGCTTACTACAAAATTCCTTCCATATTTTTCTTCTCTTCTTTCTTTTGTTTTGTTGGGGTTTTTCTCTTTTCCATTCAGCTTCTCATACCTAGCAGTTGATGTGCCCGACAGTTCTTTATGAACTACCTGTTGGAGAACCACAGAGCTCACTGACAATCTGCAGTCAGGCTTCAATGGGATACTGAAGACTATTCTTGCTGGCTGGAGGGAGAATATGGCCCACCATCTTTGTGTTGCGGGGAGAGCTTCCAAGTGAGAGTGTGGGGGAGCTCTGGATCATATCAATAGTTCACCCACATTTTGTAAAAGGCAGTGGATTTGTTCTGTTATGCTCATGCACGGAGCCAGGTGTTTACTAAAGGTATTATTTGTAAAGCTGGAGAAGAGACAGGCCCTGGAGGATGGAAGAAATTTGAATTTTTCTGCTTTTGTCTTTTTCATTGAAATTCAAAATATTGATGATACATCTTACCAGTTTTTAACAATGAAAATAAGCTTTCTACACTGACCTTTAGCTGTGTCAAGATTAATTTTTCATAGTTATCTACAGGATAAATTGTGTAATCAAAAAGCCAATTCAAATCTCCATTAGTATGCTTTAAAAATAAAGCACTATTTGGTATGCACAGACTGACCTCACAAGCTTCAATTCTATTTTCAGGGTTTAACCAAAACATTGAATTACTTCTACCTTTGTGATACTGTAAAGATTATTTTTAATTAAGTGAAGTGTTTTAACATGTTCTAATTGGTTTTTTAGCAAATTTGTCTTAACACTTGAGAGAGGGGCTGGTTCTAGGAACAAGACAATGCTGTCTTGCCTCATTTATCTGACAGTTGGGTAAATATTCCTTGAGGATCACGGAGGGAGAGGTTATTGATGACTTACCTCTTATTACAGCTGTGTGCAAATCCCAGAATACTTGTGCACGAACTGCAGGGAGGAGATGATGTGTGCAGGTTAAATGCTCTGATCCTCACTTGTGCTGTAGGAGCAGCTTATTCCCACAGTAAACAGTGCAAAAAGCAAAGGCTGAATCTCAGCAAGTGTGGTGGGTTGACCTTGGCTGACACGAATTACCCATCTAGCCGCTCTATTGCTCGCCTTCCCAGCTGGACAGGGGAGAGAAAATAAGGTGGAAAACAACTCATAGGTTGAGATAAGGCAGTTCACTAAAGTGAAAAGTTTGCATGTGCACAAGCAGAGTAAAATCAGTTTTATTCCCTACTTTGCATCAGCAAGTGTTTTCTGGCCACTTCCAGGGAAGCAAGGCTTTAGCACACATGGTGGTAGCTTGGAAAGACAAACGTCTTAAATAATGAATGCCCCCCCCCCCGCCTTTACTTAGCTCTTATATCTGAGCTAATGTCATATGGTCTGGAATATCCCTTTGGTTAATTTGGGTCAGCTGGCCTGGTTGGGTCACCTCCAGGATCTTGCCCAGCCACGGCCCCTTTTTGGGGGGGGGGGACTGTTGAGGAGACAGTGCTGATGCTATGCCAGTGCTGCTCAGCAGCAGCCAAAATACTGGTGTGTCATCAAGACCTGTCCACCTCCCAGTGCAAAGAAAGCACAGCACTGTGAGGGCTCCTGTGGGAAAATGAACTCCATCTCAGCCAGACCTAATACAGTAAGTCATTAGCTCAACTCATTCTTACTCCCTGATGTACTCTCAGCCTACTTTTAAGATTATACTGAAGCCTAAATATACATTTCCCTGAAAAAACATGTCATAAATAATAAACTATTTCTTCACCAAAACAACACCAGAAGTTCTGTACTTTTTAAAACAAGGCAATGGATGAACTTAAGGGAGGTCAAAGCTACTGCAGAACAACCTGTACCTGACTCTTCCTCCCAGGCCTGTGCAGTCTGGCAGGGCCCAGAAGGTAGGCATGGGCCATACAGTGACCGAGCTCCCTTCATGGGGTATGTTCCAATGTAAGGAGGTCAGCCCTTTCCTTACCAGAATACGTGACCCAAAGTGTGGTGAAGAAACATAGGTTTTCTTAGCACGGTGCAGCTTTAGGAGACTTCAAAGGAGGATCCTTGGCTCTTCCCATAGGCTTGATGTTAGTGTAGAAGATGGGGTAAAACTGTCGTGGTTTAGGAATGGTATTTCCCAATTTAGTGCTCCCACTGCGACTCTTCAAACCATGCTGCCACTGGCTCGCTCACCCCCTTCTACTTAGCTGCGACTGAATGGAGAGGAGAATTGGAGGCATGAAAGGTAAAGATCACAGGTTGAGATAAGAATTTACTGGAAACAGCAATGAGGTAAGAAAATGAACAGTAACAGCAACAATACTAGTGACAGAGGTGTTGTGGTTTGACACTGGCCCAGTGCCAGGCACCCACAAGAGCTGCTTGCTCCCCTGCCACAGCTGGGCAGGGGAGGGTGAACAAAAAAAAGGGGAAAAAAGTTAACGAAGGCTTCATGAGTGAGATAAGGACTGGGAGAAACACTTCAAGGGTGAAACAGGCTCAACTTAAGTTGCGAAGTGAATTTATTACTAACAGAATCAGAGGAGGATAATGAGAAGTAAAATAAACCTTTAGAACACCTTCTACCCCCCAGCCTCTCCCTCCTTCCCACCAACAGCACAGAGAGACAGAGCATGGACGTTTGGTCAGTTCATCACCACAACTTCCTTCCGCTGCTCCGGGACAGGAGTCTTCCCCTGCGAGACTGTGGGGTCCCTCCCACGAGAGACAGTTCTCCGCGAACTTCCCCGGCATGGGTCCGCTCTCACGAGCAGCAGCCATACTGCACCTGCTGCAGCCCCTCCCACGGGCACACAGTCCTCCCAAAACTGCTGTGCTGTGGCTCTCTCTTTCCATGGGGTCATTCCTCCAAGGACAGGCTGCTCCAGCCTGGAAGCAAGGGCCCTCTCTCTCCACCTGGTCTTCCACTGGATCACAGCTTTCTCCAGGCATCTACCTGCTCCAGCACAGGCACCTCCCCCACGGGCTGCGGGTGGATCTCTGCAGCCCCCGTGGATCCCCAGGGGCTGCAAGGGCACAGATGCTTCATCATGGTCTTAATCACGGCCTGCAGAGGCATCTCAGCTCTGGCGCCTGGAGCACCCCCTCCCCCTCCTTCTTCCTGACCTTGGTGTCGCCATGTTGTTGTTCCTCACATGTTCTCACTTCCTCCTCTTCTCTGACTAGAGTCCAAAATCTTGTGACTTTGTTTCGATTTTCTTCTTAAATATGTCATCGCATTACCAACCTCTCTCATTGGCCCAGGTTTGGCCAGCAGCATGTCCATCTTCAGAGCCATCAGGGATTGGCTCTGTCGGACATGGTGGGAAGCTTCCAGCAGCTTCCTCACAGGAGCCATCTTTGTGGCCCCTCTGCTATCTAAAACCAGGCTGTGCCAAACCAATACACAGAGGGTACAACAGAGGCAAATGATTCATGTGGAAAAGCCCCGACAACAGACAATAACCAACTGATTCCTCTGCCACAAGACTTTCTTCCCGCATAACCGGAATCCTGGCCATGCCCTCTCCTGGCTACTGCAAAAATTGACCCTATCCTGGCCAGAACCAGGACAAACTGCCTGAGGAGAGGCTTAATCCAAGGAGATTTGAAGGTGCTGGAAAGAGGAGGCTACACGGCAATAGACAAAAGTGTGACAAAATCTGGGAAAATGAGACATATTCATCTTGCAGTTGTAGTGGGATTTCCGTCACCTCCAAAGTAAGCATTAAGATTTGCAGAGAGCATGAAGGTCTGGGTCAGAGCTGAGCCATAGCCAGGCACTTTGGTACTGAAATCTACTCTTTCTTTATTACTTCCAAAAATTAGAATTGACTTTAGGTTAATCCTATCCCTCATCTCTTGCTTGCTGCAGGGTTTTCCTTTTCTTCTGTCCTGCTTCCTCTTGGTTTTTAATCTGTCTCCCAGTGTGATTGGCAATAAGGTGTAGGGCTGAGATGCAACCACTGTTTTTGCATCCCATGCATCTCAACAGACAGAGAGAACTGCTGAAATATCAGATGAGGTTCCCAAAAGGGATGCCTTCAGTTGTCTGGTTTACAAGCACCATTTCAAGGAAGGAGAAGAAGGGGATTAGGATCTGTTTGTGATCAAGAATTTTCCATGTTGGCCTGCTCCTATTTTGCTTGCAAGTGGGAAGTCTACCCTTATTTGACGAAGCTACGTTCAGGGGCTACTGAATATGATCCCTCTCCCTCCTTGTGAGCCAAAGACATTTAAGCAGAGTAAACACCTAGGTGGTGTCTTAACTTTATGGCTAGTAGCTCCCAAAATCTCCAAAGAAGCTAAAGAACACTTATGTTCGTCATTTATTTTGCAGTGCAGAGTAAAGGAGAGGTGAGAGATGTTGACATTAATATTTTGAGAGGTAAGGTTAGAATTGGTGTTTATAGCTACCTAGTGCCAGTTTGCTTGATAAAAACTGCATAAGATTTCCAAGAGCATCAGGAAACCCAGGGTAATGTTGGGAGAGGGAAAGGAACCCAGCTGCTCTTTCATAGATCAAATTGCAGGAAAACTTGAGTTACTGTGCTGTTGTATTTATTACCAGGGACAGTGAGGTGGTGTGAAGTGTAAGCAGACAGATGCATCGCAGATGACAGCTGGAAGTCTCTTTTGGTATACAGACTAACTGACTGAGTGGCATCTAGATAATTTTAAGAAATTTAAGAAATGATCCCTTACCTTTGCTATGGTATTATGTTCTCTGTCTCCCAGACCACGCAGTCTACAGCAGTTATGCTTAATGCACAATCCTTCAAAGCAGTATGCAGCCTTCTGATCTGCTGCACCGCAGGGCCTGCAGACTGTGCAAGGGGAAAACGGGCTGTGTGCGTCGAAACACAGAGTCGTTTATGGTGTTCCTATCAGAGTGTATTAGAGTACAGCTTTTAGAAGTGACCAAATAAAAACAAATACTGTATTTGAGATGTAATCACTGACTGTAGCAACATTGCTTAAATGTGTAACAACATATCTATGGGGGGGGAGTAAGAATTATATGGTTCATTCACTACACAGGTAGGAAAAATTGCTCTCCTTATGTGTCTCCTCTGTGGCTCAGCTGGGTTATTGTCATAACTAAATAATTTTATACCAGAAAGTATCCATTTTCTCCCATTGTAACTTTGAATACTGATTTGGAGGTGGAAAGGCAGCACTGAGATGCCTGTGGCTCTATCATGCCCGTGATTTCTCCCAGCACAGGAGGTAGAGTCCCTGGAATGCAGCATCCCCTCTGCTCCCAGCAGCAGCCTGGGGAGTGGTGCCAGCCTTTGCTGCTGCTCTCTAAGATCTGTTCACCAGCAAAAAGTGAGACACTTCTAGCATTCCCTGGGATGGGAACTTGGACTCCTGCTTTTTCTTTTCTTTTTTTCAATTTTTACTTCCACAATAGTAGATGAACGAAGTGGAAACAAACCTGTGAGAGATTGGAGGTGTCTGTGTAGCCTTCCAGGAGGGAGCAGCTGCCTTGGCACAAGGAACTTGTCAGGCCTGAAGGAGCAATGGTGGTGGCAGCAGTTGGGCTTTGTCTTTGGGCTATAAACAAGGACTCGCAAGTAGGTTGTAAAGGGGAGAGCTTGGGTTAGTCTTTGAGCTGAGGCTTGGTTTCTGCAGTTTAGTTTCCGTACTGCCACAGCTGCTTCACGGGTTTCAAGAGCAACAGCCCTTCTTTAGGCAGTGAAAACCTTTATGAAGCCAAGTAGGGTATTTTTTGCCTTAATTTCTCTGACTCCTTTTCCTATTTGCAAAGCAGATAAGTGTGCTTCTGTCTTTACCTTTTCCTGCTGAGTCTGTCTAGATAAGGTTGTTAGTGCTGGCTTTGTATACATGTGGGACATTTCGCCCAATTTACCAGATTGTGATCCTCCAGCCTTAGAGCATCAACAGTAAGCCAAGCCAAGAAGGCAGCTGCCTTCAGCACAGGGTTCTTGCAGTGCTGCTGACGTCCCTGGTCGTTTAGACTTGTGTGTTTTCCCCTTCTTTCTAATTATGCTGATACTGCTCAGCAGCTGTAGTCTGAGAAGGAGAGTGGTAAGTGCTGGTTCTGCAGCTGACACCCGCCTGGTGCCTTGTCTGTGTGTCAGCAAAGGCCTGTTGCTAGCTGGGGTAGAGCTTGCCTTCAGTTGACCAAAAGGTTGTTTGGAGTTATCCTCTAGATAACACCCTGAAAGTGCACCAAAACCAAAACAAACAAACAAAAGAAAAAAACACACCAAAAAAAAAAAGTAAAAAGGTGTTTACCTGGTTTCTGTGGCAGGAACTACCTGGCAAATGACCAAGAATTTGTGAGGAGGGCTTCTTCCCTGAGGATTGGGATCTGCTGTAGTGAAAAGCCCACACCACAAATGAATGCTTGGGCAGTTCCGGGTAGGTGATACTGTCCTGACTCCTGGTCCTAAATTGCCTGTTGTGTACCAATGTGTGTTTCGTAGTTTTCCCACATCTGTTTCCAAGGAATTCTGGATGTGCTGGTTTCACAGGGACCTGCTAGGTGCCCAGTCTGGGAAAGCATCAGAAAATGGTCTTGGGAACTTTTCTTGTCAAGAGTCCTTCATCCTCCATCTCCTGAGACCCAGCTCCAGTGTGATACTGGCACTAAAAGAGACCTGGACTGAGTGATGAAATGGTCTTTTGGACCTTAGGGTATAAATTTCAGAATTCATTTAACAATTTATCACTCTTCTGATTCTGCAGTAAAGCCTGCTTTGTTTTTTAAATAAACAAAAAACTAAAGTCTCATTACTTTGTTTCCACGGGTCACTGTTCCAGTTCAGGAGCTCTTGAATTTATTTGATAGCTGCTTCCCATTTCTATTTCCAGTGGTGGGAGTGCAGCATCTTGGTAGGAGCATTGTACTCTGTGGAGCAGATACGGGAGTGAAGCAGTGGGATGTCTGAGTTGAGCTCAGATGTCGCATCTAGAATAATGTTAAACCTGACTCTGATCTGGTCTGTGGAAGTAGGTTTTATGCCTGTTTTCATGTGTGAACAATTTACACCTGTTTGCTTCAGGGAGATGTGAAGATCTGTTTGTAAAATCCATTCGCATGCAGTGCATGTCCTGAATTGCTGAGTGTCAGGAAGTGATGGGAAACAGGCTGGTGAAAGGCCTGGTGCATGATGCTGCATTGTTGTTGGGGAAGGTGGGGGCGGGGGGTGGGGGGAAGGTGTCAGCATTTGGAGCCCCATTTTTCCCTGGCAGCAACAGACACAAATTATTCTCTGCTCTGGTGATTGCAGGCTATTTGCCAGCTTTGCACTGAAATCTTTGGGCTGGCATGCAGTAATTGGTCAGTTTTTAATTTCTTTCCTTTTTTTAAACAGTATTTCAAATGGTGCAGCTTTGCCATGGGGTTATAATTACATAAGCCATAGAAATCTACTTCAATGACCAGTCAAATTACTTGGTTTTTTCCAGTAGTTTAAGCTTGCCATTTATTAAATTGTTGAAGGAATATAATTGAAATTCATTGGGGAGTTTAATTTCATCAAGCCCTCTATAGCTTCATGCTTTTTCTAAGTCTGTGTGCATTTGGGTTGCCTGTAAATGGCTCGTTCACTTTCATAAAGGAATTAACACAACTGTGCAGCAGTGTAAGGAGCCAGCCCCTGATCCCTGCCCCATGCTGCTCAGCATGCCCAAGTATTGATATAAACATGTGCAGAAGTGGCCTCTAAGTATTTCAGCTGGTAGAAAAGTTTTATATTTTTATTATTTTACTGCAGTCCTTTATTCTACTTTTGAGCATAAACAGACACCTGAGGTCTAATATAGTCCAGAAGGTTTTAATGACTGTTCTGGGCATGCTCCTGTCACACTGACTGTTGCTGGGAGATGGCTGCTGCCCTGCAGCCCTGTCAGGCTTTATGGTCAACAAGAAACTCGCTTGCTTTTTCTCGCTTTAGGGCTTTTCAGCTCTGTAGTGCACAGTTCCCAAATGGGAGGCTTGCCTGCTGGTTCTGTCAGGTTGATTCGGAGCCTGCCCCCAGCTTAGTGTGGAGGGCTTAGCCAAAAAAACAGTGCTTTGCACTGCAGAGAGTCCTCTACAAGGAGTGCTTGGTCCCCTGCTACATCCCCCTTTCCTGCACAGCCCTGGGTGCTTCTCTGTGTGTGCCACAAGACCCTGCACTATGTCCCCCCGTCAGCAGCTGTGATTTACCTTTCTTCCCAACATGTAAGTTGTGAGGCTAAATGATGCTTTCTCGCACTTGGAAACTGAGAGGGAGGAGTCAGGGGACTTGTGCTTCTTAGATGTGGCAGGCCTCCTCCACTGGGATTTCTATAACCAGCAAATCCGGGGAGGAGTTAAAGCACTGCTTGTCTGATCTGAAGACCTGAACTAGCAGGAACCTTCTCCACCAGCTCCTGCTCTGTGGAAAATACTGTCTCAGCATTACAGCCTGAATGGAGATCTGCCATCCGTCACTGCGTGGCTGTCTTGGATTTTAGATGTGGTGGCTCTGGTGCTGTCCAGGATGTTGGTGTGCTCCTTGTGCATGCTGCCTTATCTACCACTGCTCAGTATGCGCGCACCGCTATTCCCATGGAAACACAGTCACTCTTTTTTTCTGTGCATGATAGTGCCTAACCTGGATTTTCATGCTTTTGGCAGTCTTGTTCCTTAAACCAGTAACGTTAGCTGTGAAAGGTGAGCATGTGGGGAAGGACCTGGTTACAGAGGTCTGGGCTCTTGCTTTAGTTCTTTCACTAATGGGCTTCAGGTACTCAGTTTTCACTCTGGCCCCTTGCAAGTGGGGAGGGCAGAAGGATGAACACTGTCAACGGGTTAAGTTCTGCTCCACAGTCTGAGTTGCAGACTTGAGGGAAGGGTTACTGTGTTACCATGTGGGTTTTTTTGCATAAGTTGGACTTTTGAGTGATAATAAGAATTATTCTCTGGTTTGACTGAATTGGTCCTCACTGCTTTCCTCATTGTCTGGCATCTCTGCAATTCCTCACTTAAAAAAACAGGCTGACAGGCTGTTAGCATGGGCTGAACCCAGCAGGACATACATGCTTCTCTGCAGTGTGGTATCTCTGCCTTTTCTTTTAATTAAACTTCAGCATCTTCTGATTGTTTTGTAGTGATTGTGCTCCACTTTGTTGAACCCATCCTTGACAAGGCTCAGCCTGTTCAGTTTGCACCGGGGCTTCTGTGCTTTTTGGCAGTGTCGTAATGCAACGTCGTAATTTGAGGCAAATGTGAAAGGGCGCTCACAGAGCAGAGATTGGCCTAAGATCACACAAGAAAACCTAGAATAATACTGCAGGCAGCTTTGAATTCTCAACTTTGATCTGTAAAACATGGCAGGGGAAGTATTTTCCTTGAGTCTTGTAAGGGTAAGTGCATCAAGGGCAGTTCAGAGAATAAGGTATTTCAGTTCTAATGACCATGTAAACACATTGTATTTCAGGCCTGGGGATGCTACAGACTCCCCAGATTCGTCACCTCAAAAGATCCAACTGTTGTGTGTCTGCTGTAGCTGCAATTAGAGTAAGGTGGATTTTAGGAATGTGTTTTGTTTGAGGCTACTGCTTTAAGCACACTAGGAAAACTGTCTTCTGGGTCTGTGCAGAGCAGAGCGGAAATTTGGAGGGGGGTATGCAATACACTGAAGTTTTCTGCTTACTTAGTAACTTAGGCTTGATTTCCACATTTGAGATGTAGGAAAAAACTGAATTAAATTCTCAGAGATGATTGGCGGTGGAGGGAAGGGCTTGTTAAACAGCCTTTTCCTCTGTAAAGTAAGATCTCAGTGTCAGTTACAGGGAGATTTGTTGCACCGTTTAGAATAATGCTACACTTAAATCATGCTTATGATGAGCCCTGGGAGGTCACGGACATGAACACAGTGAAGCTGTTCCTCTGTTCCATTTTATGCAGGGGATTATTTGGGAACATTGATAACCAGGGGAATCCCTGGCCACCCGTGGCTGGGTTGCAGTGGCTTTGTGCTGTGTGGCTTTATCTACTGGAATGTTTGAAATCAGGAATAAAATTCTAATGTGTGAATGTTCAAATTACCACTGAGTTAGCACTGAAACACTGAGTAGGTTGTTTCTACAGAGGTGCTGAGCCATTGCAGCTCCAGCTGCTTGCAACAGGAATTACCAGTAGCTCAGCACTTCGGAAGCTGCTGAAGGACTTGCAAGCAGATGTAGATGACGACCTCTAGGCAGTAAAGTTGAAAATACTGGCCTGAATTTCCATGCCAAAGGAGTATAAATAAATAGCAAGAAATTAAGCAGGATGAAGAGAGAGAGAAGTCCATGATAGCCATAAATGTTGTGGGAAATTAACTCTTTCTTCATAGCTATTCTTAGAGTAGCAAATCAGCCAGTGTAAACTCACAGTAGTGTTAAATCACTCATGGTGATTTGATGATTGGGAGTTGAGTGCAGCTGGCTGGCAGCTTGGTATTGCATTGATCTTATTTGATGGGATTGTTCCAGCCCAGTGAATCTCAAGCTTTTGCTTCTGATTTACCCCCAGGTCTGGCCAGGACAGGGTTAATTTTTGCAGTAGCCAGGAGGGGGCATGGTCAGCACGTGGAGATTATTCTAATACCACCTCCCCATTGCAGAGGAGGTGAAAGGGGTCCCTTGGGGGTCTGGCAGCAGTCAGGTATTGCTGGGCGCTCTGTGTGGTGACCAAATCGCAGGTAAAGCGTTCGCCTCCCTTGTACCGTGTTATTAATATTGTTGCTGTTACTGTTCATTTCCTTACTTCACTACTGCTTTCAGTAAATTTTTCTTATCTTAGCCCCTGATCTTTGCCTTTTTTGCCTCCAGTTCTCCTCTCCAGCCCCCTTCAGGGTTGGGGAGGAGGTGTGAGCAAGCAGTGCATGGTTTGGAGTGTTCCAGTGGGAACACTAAACTGGGGAATACCATTCCTGAACTACAACACCCCACCTCCACAATGGCCTAATCCTCTTCTCATTTAAGTTGGTGACAAAATCTTGTTCTCCATGTGCACAATAAAGTTACTAAGAACGTATCCTTTCTTACCTTTGTGTTATCCTGCAAGAACTGTTCTGATTGAGTTTGCAGTAGGGAACAGGGAGAGACTCCCAACTTTTGGTCCCTTGTGTCAGACAGGACTTTCCCTGTTGAATTCACCCAGAGCACAGATCTGCAGAAAATATGTTGTTAACCAGGAGTGGGGCAGTTCTGATCTTGCAGAGCAGTAAACCTTTCTCACTGTAAAAAGTAATAGGGCTTTTTACCTGGAGACTGCCTTTATACTGCCCTGCTGGGACTGTCATGTGCCAGCACAGTGTCAAATAGGAGCAAGATGGGGCTAGCAGGAAACCTGGAGTTTTAGAGAGCACTGCCTGCTCCTGGCATATCTGAGGGAGAAAGTGTATAGGTGAGCACTTGGTAATATAATAGTCTTTGTTCTAAAGCAGCAGTAGCCTCAGAAATGCCACAATATATGCCTTATTTTGCTCTTCTTTTGCAAGCTGAGAGGTGGACAATTGGATATATCGGAAGCACAAGACAATGATTCTCAGTGTGGAGGCTAAGTCTGGCACTACAGTGAGGTACAATAGAGCATTATAATTTCTATTAAAAAATGCAATAGTTAAGTCTTAAAGCCATAATTGAAAATACTTGTAAACACTTATTGCATCTACTGCCATTTTCTCTTTTCCCCTTTGTTTGCTTTTTGCCCATTGCTCTGCTTTTTGCACACAAGTGCATAATTCTCTCTGCAGGCTTTTTTTCAGCACATACAGCTGTGAGTTGGCCTGCATCAATCTTCTCTTACCTAGGGAAATACTTCAGCTCATGTAGATCTATTCCTTCCATCAGGAGAGTCATCCTCTTCAGAGACCTTCAGGTCATATAAAAGAAAGAAATATCTTCAAGCACTTTTCCAGAATCTTCACTGCTAATTGAATACTCCCTCAAGGAATTATTTGGTAAATGATAAAAGCAGGGCTGTGAACATGGAAATGCTCATGGGTGGTCAAGCACAGGAATGGGTTAGTTGTTCTGTGGGGACATATTAGTGTTTGCTCTCTCCCCTCCTTGCTCTTGCAGTAAATTTTTTTTTTTTTTTTTTTTTTTTTTTTTTTTTTTTTTTTTTTTTTTTTGGTGAGAGATAAGAACTAGGGCTTTTGAACCAGGCTTGGTTCTGGTTGAATATAAAAAAGAAGCGATTTTCTCCACATACACACAGAAATTGGCATCCTGGTTTTGGGCTGTGGGGTAATGCTTCAGGACTCTTCTCCACACCTGTGAAGTCTAGTTGAGCTGCTTCATTTAAAAAGGGCTTTTTTTCTTTTTTTAAATGGCATGTGATTACATAAAAACTTCATCTGTTTTTAGATACATCAGCATCAAGGTAGTCATTTGATAATCAGAAAACTGTACAAATCTGATAGCATGGCACAACAGCAAATTGCTGCCATTTGGTGGAAGCATAGTGGGGAGCGTTGCTTTCACTGGTGCTACCTCACTTCTGTGCCAGCAATTTCTAAGTTGTAGGGACGGGATGGAAGCTGTCTGAAGACACAAGAGACAATAAAATGCCAACAGTCTCTGTGATTAACTGGATATCTTTGTACTTGGTTCTTGTTTAATAATACACCAAGGCTAAGCTTCTCTTGCTTTTTCTCTGCGTGTTGAAATTGTCTGATACCTAAAATAGGATCCTTTATGTGTAATCTTGGCTTTGTGTTTGTAACAGGAGTTAAGTTGGTGACAGTATTTGGTCCAAACTGTGGGCTTCTGACCTATGTCTCACCTTTTATTTCTTTTTCTAGCCATTGAGGCAACTGATACTATTTAAGTTGGTAATATCTGAAGCATGCCTGGAAATATCTGATAAATGGCTTCGTTCTTTTGATAAAAGAGTGAGGCAGAGAAAAGCAGAGCTTAGTGTAAAGTTTATTAAATAGCAGAGCACGTTTAATCTTCCCACCCCACAAATTGAAGCCAGAATCCAGCATTTATAATCAACAGTGTCCCCACAGCATCACTAAAAACTGATTTGTCTTTGCCACAGCAGATCGGTTTTTTCTTTCTCAGATGGACATAATGGGTTGTTTGTTCTTTCTCCTTGGACATCTGAATAATATGTGCACAAACCCACCTACCTCTGTGCTTCAAAATCATGGAAATCAGCAAGTTGCATAGCTGCCCTTTTTAACAGTATGGTAGCATGCTGTAAGTGCTAATATTCATTAATATCCATTGGCAACTGCTTGTGTTTGAAATGAAGTATTCTACAGCTTCCGGTTAAATGACAGATGAACATAAAGAAGTTGCATCTTGAGGGACAGGTATGTGAACACTTAGAGCATGTACATGAGCTCTCATACGTCCACTGTTGAACATTTCTCTCTTTATCACTTTCCCCATGCCTTGCCTTCAGTGCACTTCATTTTATTGAACTTTAAGGATGATTGTAAACTTCATGAGAGCTAAATTAAAGTCTTGAATAGATAGGTTGCCATAAACTATTACCTGAGTTGTAGTAGTAGCAGCAGAACCAATAATGTGTTACCCCAAATTGCATATATTTTATATTTTCTGGCTTTTCTCTATGATTTTAGTGCTTTGCTATTTCTATTGGTGATATCATCAATTAGCATCTGAAAAATAAAATAGATTGGCTCATTTACTGATGCTGGGTGAAGACTTGCCTGTGAATTTACAGTGCTTCCCCACAGCTGGTAAGCTCAGAGGTAATCGAGATGTTGATGTGGTTTTTTAGTACTTGGATTTTTCACTGGAAAAAATGGATGGAAGACAACAGACAGCCCAAAATACTGCACTGAATGCATGTTGAAGCCATAAGCTGCACCTAGGAGTCCCAAGTCCCAGTGCTAATCCCATTATATTTTTTCTGTTACTTGCAGGTAAAGATCTAGGCTCATCCTGGCAGTTTGAACAACCATGAGCACCTACATTCACACTTCTACTCCTGTGGCTGTTTCAGTTTTCACTCCAGCTTTCTCAGACAGGTTGTTATCTAGGCAGAAATTGAATGTAGCATTTTCCTGTTCCTGTGCTTGAGAGAAAAAAGCCTTTCCACTCATATACTGGGGAGGAATGCAGGAGCGAACACTGCATTCTTATTTTGTGGGACTGTTTTCTTAGAGTAGAGGAACTGACCTTTTCCCAAGGGAGTAAGGCTGCCCTTCACATTTACGTCTCGAGAACAAGAGCTCTTTCACACACTAAAGCATCTTAAAATGGAAGAATACCTTTTTTGACTTTTTTTCCTCACTAAAGCCACAGGACTTTGTTCCAGAGAGCTCAGCACTTGTATGTGCAGTTGCTTTCCCACACTTGAGTTTCTGCTTTATATGTAAGTTTTTGAATTGATGTCAAAATCTGTGGGTATGTAGGACAAAGATCAGTCAAGTCAATGTCTCCTTTTGGCCCTCAAAACACATCTTTGGAGGACTAGCACTGGTGAAACTGCTTTGAGACTGTATTTGTATCTGAGGTACACAGCTTAAAAGATAAAGCCACTCTAAATGAAACCTGAAATAAATCTGTGTTGTTGCATCAGGTAGTAAAAGAGAATGCTGGCCTCTGTTGACAAAGCAGAGTGGTCTTGTAGCACCTGTGTGATCCAAGGGGTGAAGCATGTCCCTTACCAAGCAAAAATGTTTTCTCTTCTTCCTTTGAGGTTCCTTGTCTCTGCTGTCTCCTTTTAGTGTGGGTTTTTTCTATACAAATATCTTAGAAAAGGGTCCTTGTATGCTGTAAGCTGTATAAGTTCTGTCTTCTCCAAAACCAGCAGAGTAACAGGATAAACCAGTGAGACTAATTTGGCTGATTCCTCATGATCAATTGTACATGTAGGTCCTAAAGGCTTGACTTTGCAATACTGCCCATAAGTGGTGCAGAGTGTGCCCTTTCTTGGGAATCCAGGTTTTACTAAATGGCTGATTGGATACAAAGGTTGCAAGACTAGTAAAAGCAGGAAAATTCTAAATCTTGCATTAATTTTACTCATCTGTGTAGTGGTGCAGATGCGAGTTGACATAGAAGGTTGTAAATGGTGTTTATCTAAGACAGAAGTAAATTCTTTTCTTAGGAAGATGAGTGAAATTTTCCTTACCTGTGTTACCTGCTATGGAGTGGAATTGCTCATGATGAACATGAGCATGAACATGAGCTGGGGGAAAACTAACAATACTAGATTCAATCATGTCTTTAAATAAATTAAAAAATAAAACTGTTGTCAGCTTCATACTTATATTTAGCATGTCCATTTAGTCCATCTTGAATATATCAGAAACCGATGCAGAGGAATGAATAAGAAACCATAGCACAAATCAGTGCAGGATGACATTGTTCCATGTGTAACATGAAAGCATTTGGCACCATGAGCTCATATTGATCTCATTTGTTGTGTCTTCTGCCTCCTACCAGCTTGGAAAAGAGCTGGAGCTGTGCCTTAATGAGATTAACTCAACATGTATGATCTATGGTTTACTCAGAGTTTATCACATGTATTTAACTTTCATGAAAGCAAGGATTGCTTAGAAGTTTCCCTCTCCTACTGCCTCTGCTCAGTGCTTCACTGGGTCTAGAAATTATAACAGCTCCAGTGAAGTCCCTTCTCATCTTACTGGGGAAGAGATCCCATGGTACAGTAGCACCTTGGATGGAAAGCAGAAGTTCTCCACACAGGGTGAGACTTTGACCGAGGTGTGAAGGAGCTCAGTTCATTTTGGTTACTCATACAGGTTTTCAGAGGTACTGAAGTGCCTGACACTTTTTCCGCTTCTCTTGAAGCAGGGGCTGCTTTGGAAATCTCACAGCAATCAACCCTGCCTACCTTTGAAAGTCTGGCTGCTGAATTTTAGTGTGGAAGTTGTCTGGCTGGCAAGTAATGGTGGAAAAGACCTGCCATCAGTGAGGCAGAAGCAGCAGCTCTAAGTTGATTTTCTCCTTACATCAATGACTAAGATGTACCATCCCCCAGACTGATTTCTGGGAGGTTCTCCTCAAGTCTTGTTTGCTTGGTGCCTTACAGCTAATACACAGTGCTGAAACCTGAAATTAGTTCAGCTGTGTCAGGGCTAACAGATGGCCATTTCCAAGGAGAAGATACTGAGCATTCTGTACAGGTTTTGTAGTGTGGTGAAAATCCAGGTTAACGGAAACAGCCAGAAGTGAAGGCTGAATTATATCATATTCCTGAGTCATCAGCTATTGATGCAGAAGGTCCTGCTATGCTTTTGTGGGGATGCTGCTAAGTAGTATTTCCAGCCCTCTGGGCAAAGACATCAAAGGATGGTGAAGATAAAAACAGACCACTGTTGACTTTGAGAAAAAGGTTCTATTTATACAGGCAGATGTTGAAGTAACTGAAAACTTTAGGACTGCTTTAATGAAAGTTTGGCAGTCCTCAGCTTTCAAAAACTTGTACCCAGGCTTGCTTTCTTTCCTCCAAAATCACAGAGCTGGCTTTGAGTGCCCCTGCTTCTTAGCAGAGGAAAGCTTTTTCCAGAATGAATGAAGAGCTCTGGGAGCAAAACAAGGCCTGCCGTGACCTGGCAGGGCTGGAGGGTTGGCCAAGCCATGACCTTTGCAAGAGGCACCCCTCAGTCATGCCAGTGTCTTTCTCACATGGACATATGGGCTTCTGATACATGGGCTGCTGTGTTTGGGTCAGGTGTGATTCCCATCTAGGGTGGTCCCCAACTCATGCTCTGGAACAGCTCTCTCCCACAAATATGGCCATCCATGTGCTCTTCCCTTGGCTGGTGGCACTCACTATTGGGTTTTCCAGCCTCTTCAGGCAATTAATATAAAGAAACACCACAGATTTATGTGGGATTTCTAAACCAGGCAGGGTTCTGGCTTGCAAAGCCTGCCCAGGCTGTACTTCTGTGTTGAAAATGAGCAGCCAAACTAGTAAAGCTGGTTTCCTCTTGCTTTCTCTTGCAGTGAGGCTCTCTGGAGTCTAGCATGGTGTGAGCTCTGAGGTTCCCTGTGGTTGGGATATGCCTCTTGTGGATTCTTGACAGGCTGGATAGACAGGCCGAGTCCAACAACCGGAAGTTTAACAAGTCCAAGTGCCTAGTCCTGCACTTTGGCCACAACAACCTCCTGCAGCGCTACAGGCTGGGGACAGAGTGCCAGACAGAAAGGGACCTGGTAGACAGCCAACTGAGCATGAGCCAGCAGTGTGCCCAGGTGGCCAAGAAGGCCAATGGCATCCTGGCCTGTATCAGGAATAGTGTGACCAGCAGGACCAGGGAAGTCATTCTTCCCCTGTACTTGGCACTGGTGAGGCCGCACCTTGATTATTGTGTCCAGTTCTGTGCCCCTCAGTTTAGGAAGGATGCTGAGATGCTCAAATGCATCCAGAGGAGGGCAACAAGGCTGGTGAAGGGCCTGGAACACAAGCCCTATGAAGAACAGCTGAGAGACCTGGGGTTGTTTAGCCTGGAAAAAAGGAGGCTCAGGGGAGACCTTATCACTACCGGAAAGGTGGTCGTAGCCAGCTGGGAGTTGGTCTCTTCTCCCAGGCAGCAACTGACAGAACGAGAGGACACGGTCTTAAGCTGCGCCAGGGGAAGTTTAGGTTAGACATCAGGAAAAAATTCTTCACTGAAAGTGATTGGGCACTGGAATCGTCTGCCCAGGGAGGTAGTGGAGTCATCATCCCTGGACATGTTTAAAAAAAGACTGGACGTGGCACTCAGTGCCATGGTTTAGTTGATGAGGTGATGTTAGGTCATAGGTTGGACTTGATGATCTCAAAGGTCTTTTCCAACCTAATTCATTCTGTGATTCTTTGCTATCTAATAAGGTTTGTGCTCCTATTATGGCCTTTTCCCCATACCTATAGCAGACAGGCTTTCCTCGTCTATCTAGCACCCATTTTAGTGAACCTTGTTTGAATTTAGTACCTTTGAAATCTGCAACTCTGACATTTAACAGAAATTAAGCAATAGGTCAAAAACTTACATGGAAGGAACAAGCGGCATAGTGTGTTTGCATTAAAACTGCCTTTCACTTTAAAACTAGGCCCAAAATAGGGGATCTGCTAGCACTTCTTTCTCAAATTTTCCTTGCCCTGTCAAGAAAATGTTCTTCTCTTCCCTGCTTCACTTGTTGCTGAGCAGTTGAACAGCAAAAAAACCCAAGTAGTCTTCTCATCTTAACAATACCTTAGTTTCTTCAGTAGGTCATGGCTCCTCTTCCATTCCAGGCAGCTTCAGTGACGCATGGCTTGGCCCACCTGCCTCCAAGCAGCTCCCTGGCTCAGAGCCAGTTCACCACTCTCAGTGGCTGCCACGTCGCTGGAGGAACACCTTGGTGTGTGACCCTGGATCATGCTTCAGCTGCTAAGAGTACACTGACAATTTCTCTAAATGCCTCCTGGGCATCCAAACCCTCTATTGAGGTTAAACAGGGGAATATAGTTATAGGGAAGACAGAAATTAAAAATTCACATTTCCAAAACATCCACGTCATTGTGCCAGATTAGCAGGAGACAGCAGTGCATAGACATTCCTATCACTCTTGTCACTGCTCCATCATCGACCAGACTCTTGACCCCACACTCATAGGGAACAGCACCTAAATCCATGGGTGAGATTGCAGTTTCTGGTGCAAAATGCTCTTTGGGCAATTTGATGTGATAGGATTTGACTGCTTTGTACGTCTGAGGATCATTCTGCAATTAATGGAACTGCTTCTTCTACCAGTGGAGCAAGAAGGCAAAGAACTTGCTGGCAAACAAATGAATGGTAACTTCCCTCTCTTGAATTTATTCAGTTCTTTGAGGTATAAATGTATTCTTGATGGCCAGAGAAATCAGTCGTTCTCCATTAGGAAGCTTGGTTGATGTCTTCAGCGTGCCTCCATCGTCTGTGCAGCTTCCTGTCCCCACAGGGAAGGTGGTGAGGAAGGAAGGGCTGCTCAGCAGAGGTTAAGCAGTGGGAGAAGGTGCATCAGAGTGGGGCCAAACAGACCAGGATTGTGTATTGAGATATTCTGCATCAAGAATAATAGCAAACACTTGAGATTTGGACTAAGATGGACAATACTGGAATCTGAGGTCTTGTCTATGATAATGCACTGGAATAACAAAGGACACTTTCAGCTTGGCAACTGGGCACACTGTTATAGCCCAGTGGAGAAGGCTTTTTGAACTTCTAACCTTCCAGTGAGATTTAAATCTTGGCACTGAGTGAAGGAAACCTTGTGCAATAACCACTGAATTTCCTAATACCTTGTCTATTGCTCCCCCTCTTAATTCCTAAGAGCTTTGAAGATCAGAGGATCATTTATGATTGTTTTCTGTTCTTTGAGCAGCTTTCACGCCCTCGCTCCTTGTTCAAAAGCCCCATGTTGGTTTTTTACTAATATATGTCAGCAGGAAAAAATGGTGACTTAGCCAATTAATTTCTGGCAGAACAAAGCCTGCAGACTGTATCTCCAAGCATAAGCTTGACAGTAAAGCCTTGGACTCAGCAAAACAGAAGTTGTCTATATTGAAAGAAGAGCTCTGTCTTTCCCAGGCTGTCCTGCACTCTCTGTTGCCCCTGACAGTCAATTCCTGGTTTCAGGCAGTTTTCTTATAAATCCTCCAAGTGCTCTCTAGGACAGAAGCACAGGCAGCAGTTGTTTGCAGAAACCTCCTGGAACTGCTGCTGGAGACTCTGGTTACTGGAAGTGAGATCCTGCTGGAGACCTGTGCACCATGTCAGACCAAATTAGGTGTAGATCCCTAGTTATGCTAAAAAAGTCTTGTTCATATTTATCCTCTGTACAGAACTGAATCTTATTCAGGTCATTATTTCCTTTGCCAGCTTTTCTGCTGTTGCTTGGATTCATCTGTGGACAAAGCTGGCAGGGTGCTGTGATCCTGCTGTCCTGTGGGCCTGTGCTTTTCTCTCCTCACTGCTCTCTCACTGTGTTGAGTGTGCAGGCAATACCTGGTGGTTTTGTTTCTGTTGTTTTGTGCTGTGACAAAAGCCAAATGTGTGCTTGAAAGCAAAGTCTCATATATTGCTGAAGGCTGTGCTCCCTTTATCCTCAGCATAGTTTAAAAATATTCTTTAACTGTTACAAACTGTTTATTCTACCAGAGAACTTACCAGAAGAGCACTAAATGTTAAGACCTGTCTGGGCTGTGTGAGGCCAGAGTGAATATCTACTTTTGTGCTCTGTCCTGTAAAGATGAGATGCAATAAAACCTGATATTGATACTGACTTTCTTTAGAAAGTGCTTTGAGGTCTCCTTGTGAAAAGCAGCAAACAGAAGCCAGGTGGAATTGTGCCTAAGAGTCTTTTCCACCTCCCTGTCAGGTCCACTTATAGCCTAACTAAAGAATTTGCGTTCTTCAGTTCTTATTCCATCTGTTATTGTCTTAGTTCAACATTTTAGTTAGTTTTGTATGTTTTCTAGGGTATTCAAGTGTTTTCTGTGACCTAAATATATTTTTAAGACAGAGCTTTCTGATGGGGAGACAGGGAGAACTCATTGAGAGCAGCCCTGCGGAGAAGGGCTTGGGGTGGATGAAAAGCTGAGCATAAGCCAACAATGTGCAGATGCAGCCCAGAAAGCCAACCATATCCTAGGCTGAATCAAGAAAGGAGTAGCCAGCAGGTCAAGGGAGGGGATTCTCCCCCTCTCATCTGAGTACCTGGAGTACTGTGTCCAGGTCTGGGGCCTCCAGCATCGGAGGGGTGTGGAGTTGTTGGGAGTGAGTCCAGAGGAGGTCATGGAGATGCTACAAGGGTTGGAGCCTGTCGCCCTGAGATTTGCAGTCTTTTGATGTTTTCATTTCTGTGATGGAGTTCTCACGCACTTTCTGTAAACACAGTTATGTTTGGCTAACCGTTCCTTTTTGTTTTCATTCTTTCTCCTGAGGCGGAGAAGTTTGATGGTCTTTTCGTTTGACGAGTGTGGTTGGAGAGGTGGTAACCTCATCCTCCAATCCACGGTCATTCCTAGAAACATATATATATCAAGTAAAATAAACAGCTGGGGCCTTTTCCTGGCATTTCTCCTGTCCTGAATAAGCAGAGTCTGCGTGGTTCCTTTGTGTCCAAGTACGACAGGAGCCCCTCTGCTCTGGAGCCAGGCTGGGAGAGCTGGGAGTGTTCACCTGGAGAAGAGAAGGCCTTAGAGACCTTAGAGCCCCTTCCAGGGCCTAAAGGGGCTTATAAATAAGAGGGATTTTTTTTATATGGGCAGATATGGATAGGAGAAGAGGGACTGGTTTTAAACTAAAAGAGGAGAGATTTGAAGGTCTCTTCCAAGCCAAACCATTCTGTCATTCTGTGCTGCTAATCCACTGGTATTTGCTGGCTCTGGAGGTGGGAAAATTGTACTAGGTGAGTCAGGCTATGAGCTTGCACTTTGCATTGTGCCTAACACTACCCAAAGTCCAGGACTGCATCTCACCTGAAATTTTGTCATTTATTCTGATTGTGGTTTGTCAATAAAACAAACTTTTCACTGGAGTCTTTATGAAGCATTAGACAAAATTTAGGGTATTCACCCAGATGAATCAATAAATAAGCTTTTGTCCTATGATCATGCTTTGAAGGGTTTTGAAATAACAATGACAGAAAGGACTCATGCAGGCAATGAATGAGAACCCTAGTCTGTATCTGTAAAGTGTGTTTCAAATCCTGGTTTCAGTGGAAACAGATTGTTAACATACTTCAGCCATATCCCTCAGTTCACAGGGCTGTGTTTTCCCTTAGATCTATAGATTCTTACAGTTTACACAGGTCTGTTATCCTGGAATCCTATATTGCTAAAGTAATTTAGTTAAAAAGTACAGAACTGAGGTGACAGAAGAACCATGTACATGATAGATTCAGCTTACTGAAGTTTTGACTTATTTTCTTTCCAAGCTGGACACTGTTGATGTTAAATGCCTGAGCTAATTACATTTTTCCACAGCAGGGGAAGATCCCCTTTGGAGCTTTTCAGCCCAGGCAGTGTGGCATGAACCTGCAGGTGTCACAGTGCTAGAGGTGTTAAAGTATTCAATCAATCTTCCTTTTTTTGAGTCATCTGATAGTTTCAACTTCTTTATTGATGAAAATAAAAAGCAATATCTGACAGCTTATCTTCTTTTGTGTCCACTTGTCCCCTTGCTGGTTGGAAGGAAATATGAAGTCAGAGCATTCCCAGGAGGGATGGGGTGTGTCCAGTATTACCCTTATTTGGTTCTGGTGGGCCTCAACACAGCTGCACACAGAGGAAGATCCTAGACCATTACTCATTAAGTTCTCATACTTTGGAGGTGTCTTTTGATGATGCAGCCTTGTATTGTTCTGAGAGTATTTGTTCTTCCCCAAACCTTTACAAGAGGAAGATTGTGTAGTTTTGTTGTAGTTTTTTTAATCTTAGCTACTGATTTCACAATTTAAATTTTCTGTAAATCTTTGACAGCTGTTATTTTGTTGCTTTAATTTTCTCAATCTATTTTAATACTTAGCCTGCACAGCACTTGGTGAGGACAGGACATAAATACATGATTACAGCCTGCTGGACCTTCATAAGGCCTGGTCATTTTGCAATCTTTTGCTGTTTCCAGAGAATGTGTTTAGGGACTCTCTTGGGTACTGAAGCATCTCTTCTTCCCTTTTCTCATTCTCCCCTTCTCTGTGGAGAAACAGGTAATGCAGTAAGACATAAAATTAAATGGGGATTAGAATTTCAGGAGAAGTGGTGTTTTAAATGGTGCTACATTTGATTCATTTATGCTTTAAAGCAAAGAGCCTAAGGCAAGGGAAAATCTGCTAGTTAAAGTATTAAAATCTGCCAAGGGCATGGCATTTCCTTTTCCTTCCAAAATACCTATCCAGTCGAAGACGAGTGGAAATAGATGCTGTCTGTTCCCTCAGGGTCTCACTTGGAACTATCTTAGTTTCTTGCTACCTCTGCTTGTGGAAAAGTTGTCTGAGCATTATAAATTCATTGGATTGGTTCCCATAGCCTTTAAATGCCTCTTTAAAACATAGCCTGACCACTGCCATTTAGGTGCTTTTTAGTTTGACTAAGATGACATATAGTACTGATTTCTGGTAGTGGAACCCTCAACTGTTACTGAAATGCTGACATTTTTCCTGGTACAGTTCTGTCATGCCCCCTTTCCCCAGCACAATTCATCTTGTTTGAAAAAACTCTACAAATTCAGTAACTGTGATAGCTATGCCAGAAGAGGATGTGTGATGATAACAGGCTTTACCTGGCTTTAAGCTCACACTCATCCTTTACCCATCCTGATATATGGGCTCAGAGGTATGAATATGAGAATTAGAATTTGAAGCATGGAATTCTCTGTGGTTGTGTCTGAGGTAGCAGCCTCTTAGCCAGACAACCAGCTCAGATTAGTGCTAGTAATTCTCTCTTCCCCACCCTGGGAAGTGGCTGACACATACTTCCCAAAGTGGCAGCTCAGTATGAAGAGTCCCTCTAGGATCCATGCCTAGAAGGACCAAGAGGGTGAAATGACAATGGAGGCGGCTTTGCTCTGTGACTGCATGTGTTTGGGGCTGTTTGACCCTGAGGCCAGTTACCTAAAGGGTAATAGGTATCAGAGGTTGTCAGATTGCACAACTATTCCCTAAAGTAATAAAACATCTAAGGGAGGATAAAAAAAGGCTTGAGACCCGCAGGTTTTTATTTCATGCTGTATCTTCCTGTCTTGCCTGTGCTATGAGCCGTGCCGTCCTTCGGAATACAAGGTCGGTCAAATCCAAGAGCAATCTTTCCCAGCACCATGTCTCCCATAGCACTGATTGGGCTGCGCAGGGATGTAAAACAAGGCCAGTGTACATACCCTGGAGCATCCTTCCAGAGCCAAAAGTGCAAGAGATGTCCTAAAGGGAAGATACCATCAGAGGCACCATGTTCACTGGTGAACTTAGAATCCTAGGATGGTTTGAGTTGGAAAGGATCTTTAAGATCTTCTAGTTCTTCCTTGAACCCATCTTTTCCCTCTGTATATTGTCTTTTGTGTTATTATTTGGCCATCCCTCTCATGCAGCTACACAGTCATGCTGGTTTTTAAATGGAAAACTTTATGTTATCAGATCAATTAATTGTATGCCCCACTTTCTCACATTGTGAAACAGTGAATTATTCTTTAATCACCTTGGCCATAATAACTTCTCCCATAATCCCACAGTTGGACAGTTCCATCTGCTTAGTTTTCCACACCTTGGATCACCACTGGCACTTTCTATGTGTTTCTTCCAACTGAATTCCAGCCTGTTTGGTAGCTTGGGATGTTTGATCATGAAGTATTTGGCAGCTGGGGATGTGCTGAATTTTTTGCTTTGGAGTAATGAGTTGGTCTCACCTCCTTGCCTGATTTTATCCCTCTTCTCTCAGCATCTTTCAAAGCCTTGACCCTTTTGGAGAACAGCCATGAAGACTCCAGCATCTTATTCCTGATTGGTAATAGCTCTTTAGAGCCTGTCATTCTTCATTCAGAACTTAAATTATTTTCCCCCCGTATGCATTAATTTCCATTTATTGACTTTGTATTTCACTTGCCATCTAATTATTCAGTCACCAGGCTGTTTGGTGGAAATTGAGTTTATGAATCCTTGGTTCCAAACAGCTGTTTTCTCGTCACCCAGCAAACTGAACAGCCTTACAAAGCATGTTCCTAAAGCATACTTCTGTGTGACATGCTCTCTACAAATGTCTACACTTCACTGTGCTGGGTGCTGCACAGAGAGCACGAGAGTTCTTGTGCTAAAACTCTGAAAGGCTCAAAAGCCAAATATGAAGGCACTGCAAGTACAGTGCAGCCACTTACATCAGCCAGCAAACATATCCCAAATGTCAGAACATGGCGAGGGAATGGGTAACTCCATTAAGTTCTGGAGACTTCTGGAGCATTGGTTTGAGGCCCTGGTTTGAGCTGCTTTTGAGTTCATGTGACATCTCTCACACTAGTGGTCCTGCAGGGATCTGAGCCAGACCCAGCAAAGCTCAGTCCTACGGAGTGACTGGTATGTTCCTTCAGAGTGGAGGAGCAACAAGAAACATATGTGGGATGGTGCTAGCCATGACACTGGTTTTGACCCAAACAGTGACCCACTCTGCATTATCATTTAAGACATATATACTTATGCAGGAGCTCTGGCTTTTGTTTTTGGTGTTGATTTGGCAGCTGGATTTTAGGAACAATATTCTGAAACTGCAGAATTCCATCTGAGCCATGTAATGCTGATTTGCTGAATAATCTCTCATGTTTTCCTTGAATCTGGTAGGCCTGGGAAGAAGTTTGATGCTTCTGCCTTTACCACAGGCTTTTCCTTTGCTGCCTGAAGAGACCAATTTAGAAAAAGTGTTTTGGAAGAGCATTGTTAAAAATAATACCGTCTGGCATTTTCGGGGCTGAAACTTCACAGTCAGTATTGACTGACTTTAAAAACCTTAAAATTCTTGAAATGCATTTTCCGCTTTGCTTATGCATATAGGGAACTTTATCCAAAAAGACAGAAGGAATTGGCACAAGAGGAGCTTCCTTTTAGTTCATTAGCAAAGAAAGCAAATTAAGCTTCCTTTTGATGCCTCTGTGTGTTGTAGATTTGGTTAACTACAGGTTTATGGAAAGCTGGCTACTGGCACATCTACAACGCTATTTTGTACATAATATGAGCTAGAATATGCAGAAATACTAAACATCGCTGGGCTGGGTAGTATCCATCTTGAGCAGACCCAAAAGCAGAGCCTAGGAGAATGAGAACAGTTAAAGGTTGCTTTTGCTGTAAAGGTGTTCTTTGTCATACAAGAAGCTAGAGCTTCTCTCTGAACTTAAGGAAAAGTTGATGAAACTTTTAAATTTTTAAAAATTTTTTAAATTTTTTATTCAGGCTCTTAAATTGTTAACGTGCATTAAATTTGGAGTTGACATGCAGCCTCACAGCATTCCTTCTCAGATGGATGTGGGGTGTTGGAGCAGCTGGCAAATGGAAGCTCTGAAAATGATGAGGCCTGAAATGTGCTTCTCCTGCCGCTCCATTCCGATGGAGTATGGTTTGCTGAATCTCCTCCTCCCTCTTTAATTCCCCTGCCCCACATATCCTCAATTACTGCCTGCACTGAAACTGTGAACATTTCTTGTGCATCTAACTTTCTATATTGAGCACTGGAAATATATTTTAGAAATTTGTGGGAGAACTATTATGTCCCATGCTGGGAAAATTGTGTTTATGGTTCCTGTAGGGAAACAAGTTCATTCTAGTCCACAACAGATTTTCTGTTTCTTCCTCCTTCTTTTGTATCTTGGAGCAATATTGTAAGAACCTCTTACCCTCAGTGCATTGAGCATGGGTTGCTCCCATATTTGAAATAAAAAGCATATGTTCTGTAGTCTGTCTTTTTCATTGCTGTCTGTTGCATATAGGTAAAACCTTGTAAAAGGAAGGCCTTGTTGCCTTTGTAAAATCATGGCTCAGGCCTGTTACTTTGGCTAAGTAGAAAAGGACTGTGGGAAAGAGACATAGCTGAATTAGGGTTAGAAAAACATGCTGCATGACTATCACGTGATCACATCATGGTGTATGGTCATCGGTTGAATTATGTTTGTTGTGCCTTAAAACTATGTAAACAGATACCTTAAAACTACGTAAACAGATAACCAGCTAAGTGCTTAAAAAGGCCGGGTTTTTGCAATAAAGCAGCTCTCCTTTGCACCTGCCTGGGGATTCTGCATCGCTTCGTATCACAACAGCTGTCCACAAAATAATCACTTGTTTTTGGCTGATCACAATAATAGCTACTATGAACCCCAAATATATGAGTTTAGATGTAAAGCAGCATTACATTTTATGAAAACTCAATTGTATTTTAGTGTAGGATTTAAAAGTCAATATTCTGCAGCAGAGGGCATTAAAGGAGTGATACTATAATGCCTGATTTGGAAAGGAAAAGGAAGTGGGACTTAATCTTTTTCTCAGTGTTTGCATTGTTCTGATAGGATAATCCTTCAGGATCCAGGTGGTACGATGTGTTCACAAGCCTTTGTTGTGCATTAAATCATGCTTTATTTTCAGCTGTAAACCTTAGGTCCCACAACTACATCTGTAACACATTTCTCAGTTCAGAAATTGGTTTGTAGAAGAGAATTTTGTGGTTAAGGAAAATTCTGTGTCGTACTCCACCTCTCTCTTGTGCTGAAAATGAGTTCAACTCTGACAGTGATCAGGGGGTATCTCTGCCGTATAAAGTTTTTAAAGCACAGTTACCTTCTGCTTAAATAAATGATGGGCTTGTTCAAATGGAAAGAATTGCTTTTGCATCTCATGTGTGACTAAGTTGGCTCACAATAGAGGGGCTTCCGAGAGTGCTGGCAGACAGGGATAGCAAAGAGAGAAGATGAAAAGGTGTGTCTGGATCAATTAGTTAATTGTTAGATAATAAATTAATACTCTTTTCCATTGCACACAAACTAAACTTTTTCATTTACTGCTCCAACTTCCCCTTCAGAGACTTGATTATAGCATTCTCTCCCAAAGCAAAGAGCTCTTGCCATTTTGATGTAAACATTCATTGACCCCCTGTGGAGATTTGAAAAACTGTTTTCCTGTCTTTAACAATGATAAAACTGTAAACAATATTGTTAAAGATGCTGGGAGGATGGGCATCAAACCAAGAGAAACAGATTAAAGGACTTTAAGAAGTGATGTGCACTTTTACCATTATCCTCTGAGAAGAAAATCAGTACAGGCAGCACTGTACAATGCAGCAGATGTAGTTTCATGAAAATTATTTTTATAATTTTTGATGAAATTTAGGGATTTAGAGGTTTTTGCTATTGCTCTGCTGCTTTGTTTCTGATATATGGCTTTAAAAAAATTGCTGGAGGAACAACAGCAATAAAATATGAGCAAAGTGCCTGAGATGCCCATTTAATTGCCATTAGCACAATAAATGCGAATATGATGAGGTTTGTTTTGGTTTTATATCCCCATGTTTCTCAACAGGGATGGTTTAGATCTGTATCACAAATGGAAGCTGAGTCATAGGCTGGCCCAGAGGACCAGAAATGGAGCAAGATGTTCGATCTGAGTTTCTGGAGCTAATAATGTAGCTCTGGCAATTTTGGTGGGAGGTGGTTTTTGTTGGCAGTGTGTTGTTTTTTTTAGAGTGGATAGGAGTCTTGCTTCATTGTCCAGCTTGTAAATCCAAAGACATTGCAATCTAAATTAGCAGACTGAAATAATTCCTGATGTAATTTATAGTTTTACCTAAAAGAAAGTTTTCCTACCTGCCATGTAGGCTTGGGTCAGTAGCAATGGCCACAACCTCCCCTGCTTGCACAGGGCAGTGTGCCTGCAGCTATGGGGACTGGATCCTGTAACCCAGGAGGTGTGTTACTGCCTGCCTTAGCACTGGGACAAAAGTGCTCCTATCCCACCAGGCACAGAGGCTGGGAATGGAACCAGTTGCAGGGATCTGGCTTAGTGATGAGAGCCTGTCCTGCAACTGTCCTCACATAGCTGGCTGTAATGACTGGAGGGACGGGTTATCTAAGGTTACTTAATCTTTTGGATATTTCTGTTATTGGCGGTGCTCCTGTCTCTTGGGTCTGAGGGCTGTGACACTGTTCACACTTAAAGCGTCTTCATCCCCTCTCACATTTATTTGTTCCTAATCAATTTTTTCTGGAGGGGAAGGATGGAAAAGCTTTTAAATACAGGGTTTAGGTTCACAAAGAATGTGCTGAGAGGCCTTGCAGGCAGTTTCCTGTTCTCCCCCAAGTGCTCTGGGCTAAGAGGATGTGTCCTGTCCTTCCTGCATGTTAATAGTTATTATGATTCCCACTAACGGTTTTAGAGTAGGTCAGCATAGCATAGGCAGCACCTCAGCAGTGCTTAGGATGGTCATGGCTGGTCCATGTTTAAGGCTCTTGGTACCACTGATGCTGGCAATGCTGTGCTGCTTTGGCTCCTGAAGAGACATGCGTCCTGCTGCAGATGATACGTGCGTCTGGCATTTTCTCTTGTGCTATGGTTCCCGTTCTGCCTTAGCTTGCCTTAAATTCGCTTTATCCTAGTATTGAGGCTCCAAGTATTTAATTTTGACATAAAGAGCAGCAGATGATTTTTTTACCAGTCTTCTGGCTTTGTGGAGCTGCACAGCACCCTGATAGTGTTCTGAGGCTCTGCACTGCCCTGGCAGGAACTGCAGAAATGTGCTCAGGCCCATAATGAAAAGCTAAACCCAGACAGAGCAAGACAAACCTAATTGGAATATTGTGTGGTACTCACTACTGCTGTTCTTTTGAATAGTGTTAAAAGCAGATTTCTATAAAGAAAAATATCCCCTGCTTTTGCCCTTTGCCCGTGGTGTGTTGAGTGGAGCTAGTGTTAAGTTTAATGAAAGTCAGAAGAGTTGGGAAGAGAGCTGGTCGAAACGTCTGACTGGTTTATGATCAGTGAATTGCATGGACAAAATCCAGGTTTCTGTGGTTTCTTTTTTACTCATCAAACCAGGCTAATAAACCCTGGACTGATTTTAGTTATATTTCTGTGAACCTTGCATGTTTGTTGTGTTGTTTTGTTTTGCTTGCAATTTCAAATTTCCCTGAAAGCCATCTTTTTCAGGTTGAATTTCTTTACTGTGATACGAGTCAATCAGCAATGGCAGCTAGAGGAAGATTTACTCATCCGTGTTTTCAGTGTTCAGAACAAAACTTTGCTTTCTTAAAGCACTTTGCCTTTTGGGGAATGTAGTCCTTAGTGACCCAAAACCCAACTGTATGCAAGACACATTCCTGTAACTTGATTTTGTTTATGTATCTGCAGATATATAAAGCCATAAACCAAAAAGCCATGAACTCCTGAAGATGGAACTCACTAACCTTCCTGACTTAAATTCACTTACATTCCTCTTATATTGAAAGTCAAACAACTTAAGTTGCAAACAGGACTGTACTCAAGCTGAGGGAGGTTCCTTCTAGGAAAAGCTGAACATCAGCCTTGACTTGTGTTAACTGTTGGGAGAAAAAAGCAGATCCTGGGAGTGCTTGTGAGCTGGCAGGATAGAGTGCTGGATCAGGGACAGCACTGACATGTTGTACCTGCCTCTGTTGCAAATACGCTTCAGTGCTTCTCTGGCAATGCAAACAGTCACCCTGACAGTGCTTGCTTAGAGCTGTGTATGGCCATCTAAATCAGTAGAAATTTATGCACTATTTGGTAAAAAGGGGCAGCACAGGATGAATGCTGACTTGGGAAGAGTTGAGTATCTGAGCTGGTCCCACACCATGTGACTCTCGCAATGTATGTTTGGTCAGCGTGGCATTGCTCCATGTGGAGCTTCTTAGCCAGGAGGGCACTCCAGGCACATTGGCTCCACTGATTCTGCAAGGGCTGTTTCTTCAATGCAGACAGGAAAACACTTAAAGCTGGCTTTTATGTCACAAGATACTGAGCTGTGCTCAATTTGCCTTGTTCTCTGTAAAACCTGAGCTACAAAAAGGCTTTTGCCATAATAACCCATACTGACCCCAAACGGGTGCCCAGTGCTCATCACTCAGATGCCCCACAGTGCTGAATATACACCTGGATGTTCTCAGGTGAAGAGTGGGTGCCCCAACCCTCCAGAGTTACTGACTACAGTGGCAGCTGGGCACACAGTTGCCACTACCTTGCGCCACGCACTAAAAAATCCTAAGGTGCAAGGGGAGCTGTGGCTTTCACTTAGCCTCCTGCCTGCCATTACCAGAGCAGCCTAGTGATTTTGACTTCTAGACAGGTAGGCAAAATCAGCTAATAATTATTCTCGCAGAACTTGAAGTTGCCTAATTCATGTTAGAATAAAATAAATAATAAATAAAATAAATAGAAAATAATTTCAAGTGAGAGAGGGTGCCTTTAATTGACTTAATGGCTGTTTCCCTACAAACAAGCATGCTGATGTTTTCCATAGAGTCAGGGGACAAAGACAGACCACTCCATCCATGTTCACCCATATGGTGATAAATTTGAGTTTGAGAATTACTGTGTGATGACAGGAAGGCAAACTAGTACAGCACAGGCAGTATTAAGCAACAGCTCTCAACATTTGTGAGAATAACAGAGGATGAATGACATGGTAATTCTCCTCTGTTTCCTGTCTCCAACAGTGCTTTTCAGCACAAATGCAGCTAGTTCCATCAGCAGTCTGACACCTGAATTTTTTGCTCATAATGAATCTAGAAAGTTCAAATACTATTTGGGAAAGTAATATCTAACTGAATATTTCTTCTCATTTCTCCCTTCCTCCAGCCTTCTCTCCTGCCTGTGTTCTCTACTTACGCAGATGATAGAAATGAGTTTTCCAAGATGGAGCAGGCCGGTACTGTACTGTGCAACTCATCTATGGCTGCCAGAGAGAAGGGTGGGGTCTATTGTGGCCCACCTAATGCTCCAGCAGCAGCATTTGTAGCGCATGTGACATGTGCAAGCCAGCAAGACAGCCCTATGCTCCAGAGCATGCATAAGCGAGGTGTTCAGGCAGTCACACATGCTGAGTACCATGGTACAGTCTAAAAGGCCTGAGAAGAGAGCGTGGGAGTGGAAGCATGAGCATATACCTGTCTAAAGGCTGGTTTGTTCTAGTATTTTTTTACCTCTAAGATTAGTGGAGGATCTTGTTCCTGTCTGCACCTCTGAATGACTGCTGGATTATTCCACCCTGCCCTGTCTTTTGCTGCACCAAGATAAACAAACATTTCTCAAGCAGAAGGCACTGACCAGTGAAGATTCTTTATGGAATTAAGATTTGAGGGGCTCAGCTATGTCAAAGTGGAATGGTGCTTTCCATTGAATGTTTGTTGCTGGCATGAAATTTTACATTTCAACTAAAACTAAAAGGTGTTTCAGTTCGAAATGACAAGAAATTATTTTCTGGTTTTGATTTACCAAGGCCTTGTTCCTTCAACTTCCAGTACCTCTTTTTGGAAAGTAATGTGGCAGAAAATAGAAAAGAAAATGATGAATGAGTAGTAGAGGTGACCCATTAGAGTCAAGAAAGATTTCTAGGCAAGTTATTCAGAGATCTGCCCCAAGGGTGGGATAGTCATGAGTGGCATGGAATGTGGTAGAAAATGGACCAAGTTTTGGGGAAATTCTTGGCTCCAGTGGTTTGGAAGTTCACCCTTGGACAACTACAGGACCCTGATAAAGTGACAGACTATTGGCAAGAGGAGTGTTGTGGCACCTCTAGAGAGGAGCAACTTAGTGCAGTGTGCTAGGCCCTGGCTACTATTTTGCAGACACTGCTTGTCACTAGACAGCACCCTCGGGGAAAAGAGGAGGACAGCAGAGCAGCAGGCACTGTGACCACTCAAACTGCAGCTGAACCACACGAACAACCCGCGCCATTAGCAGTCGCCTCCATAGGGAAGAAGAAATCCAAGACCAAACCAATTCACTTAGTGAGGGATGAACAGGAAGAAGGGCCCTCACAATGGGAGGAAGAGGCAGGGCCAGAAATAATCACCCGATCCCTGTCCCAGGGTGAGCTGCGATATATGCGAAAAGATTTCAGCCACCAGTCGTGGGAGCCCCTGGTGACCCAGCTGCTTCAGTGCTGGGATATCCCAGCCCATGCTGTGGAACTAGATGGAAGTGAAGCCAAGCAACTGGGGTCCCTGTCCTGGGATGTGGGCATTGACAAGGGGACTGGGAAGAGGACAGCAACTCAACTTCTGGAGGCAACTCCTGCCAAGTGTGAGGGAAGGGTATTCTCCCAAAGATGATCTAATAGTGCACCCAAGCAGGTGGAACATCATGGAGAAAGGTATCCAGTACCTGAGACAATTAGCTGTACTGGAGGGAGTCTATAGGGATTCAAATAATGAGCAATCCCCAGTAGATTCAGATGAGGTCCAGGATATCCACGTGGCAGAAGTTTGTACGTAGCACACCATCATTGTGCACCAACTCATTGGCATTGATGTTATCATAAACGAATCAGCCAATTTAATAATTAAAGATAATTTATTAAATAATCAAAGTATAAATTTGATAAAGCCACAAACAATACAGTACCGAGCCAGGCGATTGGTACCGGGTGAACTGAATTCCGGCTATGTCCGCGCCAAAGCCCTCTAGTTCACAAACTGGTGTTCCCTGGGGTATCTTTTTATATATTTTTGGGTTCTGTTAATCTTATCTTTCAGCTTACTGCTGTGTTTGAAAGTTCCTGGAACAAGCAGATTAATATCTTTTCTTTATGATTTTGAATAAGCTTCTTTGGCGACAAATATTATCTTATCGTATATGCATATTGNGGGACTGGGAAGAGGACAGCAACTCAACTTCTGGAGGCAACTCCTGCCAAGTGTGAGGGAAGGGTATTCTCCCAAAGATGATCTAATAGTGCACCCAAGCAGGTGGAACATCATGGAGAAAGGTATCCAGTACCTGAGACAATTAGTTGTGCTGGAGGGAATCTATAGGGATTCAAATAATGAGCAATCCCCAGTAGATTCAGATGAGGTCCAGGATATCCATGTGGCAGAAGTTTGTACGTAGCACATCATCATTGTGCACCAACTCATTGGCACTGATGTCAATGAAAGGAGGAGGACAAACACTGCTTCAGGTGACTACCCAACTCCGGCACTATGAAGATGTCTCAGTTTAGAGACAAATTCAGGAGAAAACACTCTGGAATGAGTCGTCTCCTCTAAAAAGGGTTCCAACAATGCCTTTACGCCAATAGGAAATGAGTATTAGTGGATGAAAGGGAAAAAATAAAATCCAACCATTTACTGACAAACAGAATGCCCACGAGGCACAAGAAAAAGGTAAATAAATGCTAGATATTAAACTGTCAGACCTTACCCCCCCCCCACATACACCCCAAAATGCCAGGGAAAAAAAAAAACACCAGCTTACGCCACATGGTAGAAGATGG
>VZTE01005468.1:0-27251 GCA_013397775.1 Eulacestoma nigropectus | reverse complement strand
TAAGTGCAGTTCCAGTGTTCTCTCTCTGAAGAATTTGAAGCCTTTGAAGGACCTGAGCACATATTTTGATTGCCGGGGCTCACTGGAATAAGCATAATACCATATTTCCTGTAGTAATGATGACATACACAAGAATCCGGAGATTTGAATTTTCAGATTGTTCTGCAGTCTTGGAGAAAAGTTGTACTCTCTACAGCTTTTCTTTTCATCATAGGGAAAATCTTAAGCAAATTATCTGTACTTTTAAAATTTAATCTGAAAGGAAAATTAATGAAAAGTTAGCTATGTGATAGAAAAAGACAAGATTTGACTACGTAAAACTTTCTTCCTCTTCAGATGTCTTCAGACTGGACAACATCCAAAATTAATTTAATTTTCTTTAATCTACTTTGCCCACCCCTACAAAAACCAAAGTTTTCTGTTTTCTCTCCTAATAAAGGGAGCAGAGGGTTTTTATCTTTGACGTGGCCTCTGGTTTCTACTGGTAATCTGGATAATAAAAAGGACTGTTGTATGCCTGATTTTTCTTTGGTCTTTGATGAAATTCTTCCAAGCTGCTGCAAAAGAGTGTCTCTCTTAAGACATCCTTATTTTTTTATATCCATTTATGCCAAGCCAAAAGTATTAAAACAAGCATAAGAAAGTATTTGTCTTTAATTTTTCATTTTCCTTAAATATTTTTTTTATTTCTTCTAATACTATTATTTGATAATATTCAGTGGTATGTGTCCTTCCAGACAGTGTGATTTCTATTCTTTTATCAGAATTTTCACCACACTTTCAAAACCCAGACAAAATGCTAAAGGCGTAAGAGCCTTCTAATTCTACAGTCATTTGGTTTCACTTGTGTATTTAAGTTTTCAGGGGAAATCTAATTTAGTGGGCTCCTCTGAAATATAAAGATCGATGAAAACACGTTAACTCTCTTCTTTGTGCCACAGGACTTGCCTAACATTTCTACCTAACTAATCCATAAACATGCAAAAATAAAAAATAAATAATTATGACTGAACATTTTAGCAATCCAAGTAATTCCAACAAGAACAGAGATTATTTTGAATGGAAGACTTTTTGTAAATAGGGCAAAAACCAGGTTGCTTTATCTTGCATAGACGTGGCCTAGTTAATCAGCAGTGATTACGCTGGCTTGGTCTCTCAGCTATGTTTGTTAATTAAAGCGCTTTATAATGAACATTAGCTCAATTTCCCCCATGTGGAAGGCAGACTGGGAGATGATAGACATCTAAACCATGCTTCTTTCTCACTTGAGTACTCAGGCATTCTTTCTCACTTGAAAAATCGTAACTGAATTAATAGAGAGAGAAAATAGCATTTTTGTCTGCATAGCCTTATCTGCAGGGCCCCCTGGCTATCAATGTGGGGAAATATCAATGGAGTGAACATCTCTTAGTAGGAGTACTCATCATCATCATGAAGTGTTCATCAGATAGGAAGACAAAATGCAATTAAGTCGGTTTTACAATCAGGCCAATAATTACTATTCAGATATCTCAGCTGTATGGAAAATGCAGGATTCTGAACTGTGACTTTTTTGTTTGAATGTGAGGTTTTTCCTCCCTTTCTTGATCTCTTTTTACTTTGAACGTTTGTAAAATGTCAGTCATGATGTGGCACAGCTGAATAATTGTCACAGAGTCAAATGCTTGCAGATGGTTAATGGAAACCATTAAATGAACAGCAGTAAAGAAACTCATGCAAAATTAAAAAACCCTATTGCAAATTTAAAGGGTCACTTGGTTTCATCAAAAATCAAATAATATGAATATGTTATTCTCTGCATGAAAGACACTGTGTTAAATTGTTTCCAGAGATAAAAAATGAGCAATCAATGATGTACTAATGAAATTTTTGAAAAATCGTGCACTATTGAAATATGCAGCACTTGCCAGTTAAAAATAAAAGAACGAAGCCTGCATTTGGCTGATGAATTTTGTTATTTACCATTTATTTAAATTAGTGAAATCTAGATGTAAAACAATATAGGGTTCTACAAAAGAAATACAGAAATGAAGATTAAACTAAGTAATCTTTACCATATCCAAATAATGTTTACTGTTTCAAAATAATTTGTAGAAATATTTTTATCAGATCCAAGTATCTCAACATTTAAGTTGACTTTATATCACCAAAGTGCAGAATCACTTTCTACATAGACCTGCAAGGTCTTAGAGCTGCATTATGAGATGAAGCTCTCATTTGTCTGACATTTTTGAAAGACGTGCTCGATAAATCCTTTGTAAGGAGCAAATTTATTTTTCTGACACAAAAGTATTTGTGATATCACTTATTAAGTATTACTTGGAAGTGGATTTAAGTTGAAAATACTTTAAAATGGATTCAAAGTCTTCAAAACATTGTATTCTGTAGAAACTATTCCTTATTTTTCAGCTTTCATGCTTTCTCACTTAAGTCTGAAGTTAATAGATCTTTCCATCGAGTAAATTATTTTAAAAGGGTTTTTTTTCTCTTAATTAAAGGGAAAAAATAAGATAATTTTAAAATATAATGCATTAATCATACACCATTAAGTATAGTTTGATAACTGAAAATACTTTTAGATTGGTCTATGCCTGTGAAAGATGACTTTCTTTATGTAGTAGACTAAAAAGGAAATATAAACTAATCATTTGACAAAACCAGAAACAGGAACTGCCACCAAAAACATCTAGTGGAGAAAAAACCAAAACTTAATAGCTACTTTCAGTAAGATTTTTTTTTTTCATATACATATATCTGGAGAAATTACAGTGTGCCTTATCTTGTGCTAATCATAAAAGCAACTAAAAATTTTACATTTTCTCCTTGATACATACACTAAAAGTATACCTGTGTTTTCTTGTCTGCTGTAATTTCTGCAAAGTCAGTGAATTGCTTATTAAATGGAAGCAGAGATGAAAATATTGATCTTATTTCCCCATTCTAGTCACTACAAAGCATCTTCTCCTAAATCTTCCTGAATAACTGCATTACACTCCCTATCTAATAGAGTTTAAAGTGAAAGTTTCTTTCCCTTTCTTATAACACAAAGAGTTTCAAATAGAAAATAGATAGGGTGTGATGAATGTTCCATTGTAATTACATCTCAAATAAGTATTTTGCTTTTCTGGGTTTTACTTAAAGACTTAATGTCATTTCCTGAATGGTATTGGCTCAAATATGGAAGCATCTGTATATTTTTTAGCAGAATTGTTAACATTATTCAATTTTAAAATGACAGATATACAGTGCTTGCCATGAGAAATCAATCTCTCACTGCAAATAAATGTGGCAGAATAATCCATACAATAAATGTCAAAAACTGTAGACTTTTGCTGACCTATTAGTCTTTATGAATATGTTTTTAAATGCGACTTCTAACTGTGAATGTCATTTCGAAAATGTAATGTGTGTTATATGTTTTGATCCTTTTAAGGCAGCTGGTTTGTTTTTTTGGCTTTTTTAATAAACATTTCTTAAAATGTTATTTGTGCTCTATGAAATTCAGCAGTTTTATTTATTTCAAAAATATTTACTCTGCTAAAGATGAACGTTTGTGTTTCATGGAAGAGAAATTAAAAAATGGCTTTTGTTCGGCAAGTTTTACTTCAAAAAGTGTGGAACTTCGTAAGGAACATATATTCAGCAGTTTCATATGAATTTGCATCTCTTCTCCGGCAACTGATGGGTAAGACAAAAAATTTTTTTCAACATTGAACTATTAAATACTTTTTCAGTCTGTGTAAGTTCATCTATGTTCTATTTTCTTCTGAGACACAACAGTATACCAAGGAGCTAGAACTGTTCAGAGTTAGGAGCATTGATTCAGAGGACATGCTCCCAGTTTCACAGCAGTTATAAACCAGTACCATCACTCACTGTGCCTGACGGTTTAAGTATGGTCTCACTGAGCATGCAACTTGAAAGAATATACAGATGTTGACACTGTATTTGTCACATCCTCTCTTCTTTCTACTAAATACCTCTTTCAATCCAAACCCACTTCTTTTTAGCTCTGTGGGAAAACAGGCAACTTGCTTCCCTTGGTGATGGTGGTGGACTGCACTAACATGACCAGCTCTGCACTGGGTTGAGTGAGAAGCTCTTAACCCCACAGCTGGGAGTCAGAGGGAAAAATCTGTATCTGGTGGGAAAACATGTTTTATAATGATAGCATTTTAAAGCACTCTACTGGCATGAAAGACAAGATATTACTGTACCCAAAACCAGGTAGGAAGATGGCAACAGAACTGAAGGGAAGTACTTTGTCATCACAAACTTTCTGAGAATTTGCCGAAATAATGCAGCAGACAGCAGCCATGAACCTGCTGATGATAAAAAAAGGATCTTGTGGGTCAAAATAAGAATAGGGATATTGCTCATGAACTACCCTCATGGGCAAAACAATCTTGACTTGGGAAAGAGTAATTAAATTAAATTAATTAATTTAGATTAATTAGATTAATTATTCGATTAATTAAAAATAGACTAAGATGTTTAGAAACAAAACTAAAATCACCTTCCTACCACCCTTCTTACCAGGCTCAACTTCACTCATGGCTCTTCAACCTGTTTCTCCTCATGTGGATTCACTGGAATGGAGAACAGGGATTGTCATCAGCTCGTAACACTTTATCTTTGCCATTCTTTTACTTCCTCACACTGTTTCCCTGTTCTGTTGTGGGGTCCCTGCCACAGAAAAGAGTCCTTCAACGTGGGTCCTCCCCAGAGGCTGCAGTGTTCCAACAACTGGTCCTTTCAAAGAGGAACAGACCATCAGGAAAAGACCACTCCAGGCATAGATACAGGAGTCCTCAACTGATCACTGATCTAAGTGCTTGGTGTCGCCACATTGCTGCTAGACAGAAGAGAGGCGCTACGCAATAACCATTTGAAGTTATATCACCAACAATTATTTTCAGCTGCAATAATATTGTGATCATATCTTTGTGCATTTAAAATCCCTGAGTTGAACTCCCAGTAGTACATTTTACTTTCAAATATCTGAAATGATCATTAAAATATACATTGATCACACAGTCTACAATCTTCGGAAATGATGTATCACGAGAAGAATTTCACAACAAAAGTCAAAATAACATCATGACACCAGCAAAAGTGGACAATTTACACAGGCTCCACACCTCATCATTTCACCACAACTTTCCCATATCTGAAAAAATAAAA
Organism: Eulacestoma nigropectus; assembly: GCA_013397775.1. Taxonomy (NCBI): domain Eukaryota; kingdom Metazoa; phylum Chordata; class Aves; order Passeriformes; genus Eulacestoma; species Eulacestoma nigropectus. Next base: position 22,067 of record VZTE01005468.1, on the reverse strand, counting down.
TTAAAATTTTAAATATTTAGTGGAATTGAGTGGCAAGTCTGTAATTTTGGTAAATCTAATACATACTAATATATACTACATAAGAAACATCCAATGTGAAGTAAAGTAATTAAAATCAGGAGGAGTTATTTTTCAAAAGATTCTGCTTTCTAGGTGCATTTTGTATGGGGCTGAAACAGGCACTTAAAACATAGGAATCTTTGGGGAATGACAATGAAGACCCTTATAAAAACTCTAGGAGACATTACAGACAAAACTTTATTAAAATATGGCTAGTAGAACTTAGGAATTACAACCATTTTATTATCATATTTATTAAAATAGAGTTTTTAATTTGCAACATTGGTTTACAAATTCTATCCCTCACAAAATAAACCCCAAACTAACTAACTAACTAAATCTCAAAATTAAAAATTATAAAGAAAAATTTGCTAGGAGATGTAAAATACTTAAATGAGCACTGAAACTTGCTTATCATTTTTATCATTTCCATACAAACCAAGAACAGCACTTTCCAATACTGGAGATAATAGAAAGGGAAAGATGCTGAGACTCTCTATTATGGTGAAAGTGTGCAGGTATGACCAAATGCCTTACTGATTCAAAAAGGTGCCATTGGACACGGAACACGTTAGAAGGAGCTTTAGCTATATGTTACTTCTTGAAATCTCTCTTTAAATAATGGTAAACCAATGTAACCAACTGATGGACTATCAGATTGTAAAAGAAAAGTTGCTATGGAATTTTTTTTTCTAAAAATTTGCATAAAGAGTTACTACATGGAGAATTATTGTTGCATTCCCCTGTAATATCCCTAAACTTGTATGGGTTTAGGATCACATAATAATGTTCACTGTCATTGAGAACATAACCAATAAGAGTTGGATTCGATATTCCTTATGGGTCTCTTCCAACTCAGAATATTATGTGATTTTATGAATATCTTCTGGTAACCAGGCACTGAAAGATTTCAAAGTAGTCTAGAAATATTAGCTAAAGCTTATAAAGCTCCTATGAGGAGAGTTACAGAATCTCTAGTGCTCTTTTTCCTTTGCTATAATACAGCCATCTCACTTGAGAACACAAGTTTTGAAGAAATGTGTGGCATTACAAAACAGTAATAGATATTGAAGGGAAGGATGGTACTGCATTATTTGAAACTTCCTGGCAAATTTAGATAAATAGACTGTTGCCTTTCCCTGGTCTTAAAATTAAGAGCCAGACACAGTTAAGGGAAAAAGGGGTTTTTACCTCGGTATTTAATTAAGGATCCTTAAGGTGCACCACTTCACCAAGGTGGAATGCGCCAAAATGCACACACCGGATCGTGTATACAATTTATAGACCTTGCAAATTAGCATACCTATCAAAAAATTCCCCAATGAGACCCTTGAACGATTAGCATAATATCCCCCCGTCCCCAGGAATTTCCCCCTGCATGGGCCTATCTTAGTTTACAGGACGTGTTCTAGAGAGGGCCTTGGTTTCTCTGGATAGAATATGGCTTTCTGGCCTCCAGTGGCGAGGCCTCCAGGATGTTTGGTCTCCTGGCTTAACAGAATGTTAGGACTATGCTACATTATTGGACTTAAGGAATTACAAGTATGTGGGCTAAAAGCACTGAAGATACATAAAAGCTATATAAAAGGGTATAAAAAAGGTATATAAAAGAAATCATCATGGCATCAAGACCGTAATTAATCAGAGCTGAAAACCCACTAGAATTAATGTTAATATGTCAACATATCTAAAAAATGTCTGAGGCATTAGCAATCATGAGAAGTGTTGCACAAAGGCTTTCTCTATTTCTACAAGAAATGACAGCCATGAAATTCCTAATGTTTAAGGCAAACTTACACTGATTCTCCTCCTGACAGCAGAGGGGTGATAATGCACTGGATATCCCTATTATGGAAAACAGCTACATCTTATTTCCAATAGCTGCTTGTGTCCGTAGGATGACACCACCAGAGCAGATAGGAGTTACGTCATTTAAATGTAACAGTCATTGTTGGTCTCTGTAAGACGTCTGCCTTTCATAACCTACTATGCTGGTAAGTTATTGAATTGCATTTTTGAGTTACTTCCTGTTCCTCCAAGTCAATTAACACTTCTGCAATTGCTGAGATTGTCTCCGAGGGGAATCTGGATTGCTTTTCAAATTAGCCCTCTAGCTTTACACAGGCTGTGTAAATACATAATTCTGCCTTTGAGTTGTCAAATCTCTTGCTATTTGCTGCAGACAGCTATGGCATTCTCTGGAACATCTTTTGACAGAATCACCATTCCAGTCTTTTTGATAATAACAAATTGCATGATTGACTAGAACTGTAATAGCCTGAGGCATTTCTAGCCAGGCCTGAAAATTAACTAAATCTATCACTACACAGTGTGTCATTAAAACATAATTTTCTGTCATCGTCTGCCCAATGATAGGGTCACCAAGCTATTTTTAAAACACTTCTAAGCTCTCCATCCTCATAGTGATATTCCAGGATTTTCTTAACATGCACTTGGTTAAAGTTTCCAGAAAAATTTATTAGTACTTTCATCCAAGTTCCCAAATGATAGACTGAGTAATTTGTTTAGTTTATTATGAAATCTGAAGGACAAGAGAGAAGAAAAACTGTTCAGAATTTTCCTATCTCAAATTCTACCCCTAAAACATGCACATGAACAATTCCATAGCAGCTATGGAATTAACCCTTTCAAGAGACCTGCTTTACCTCTGGATATTTATGTGTATATATAAGGATGAGGACGCGGGGGCATTCATTTTCATTGCTGAGTTTTTATTTTGGTTTGTGGGGGGTTTTGTTTGGTTGGTTTGTTTGGTTGTTGTCCTTGTTCTTGTTGTTTCAGGCTGGGGTTAAATTTTATAATTTCTTTAAATCTTAAAACTGGGTTTTGTAGCATCAATCCTTTTTCTGAACTTCTCAGATTCCTGGTGCTTTACTGTTCCTCCTTTTGTTTTAGAATCTCACCCTCTACTTTCCCCATGCTGTTGTCTGTGAATTTCATTTGATAGATCCAGGTATTTTTCCCTGGAGGATAGTTTTCGTTAACATCTTGTACTGACAGGGCAGCTTCTAAAAGCTGACCATTTTCCAGAAAGATGCCTTTCCCGTTTTGTGTCTATGATACAGTTCTAATACAAAGACTGTAGCCACAGAGTCATAGTAACTTAATAGTGCCCTTTCCATTGTTGTATCTCATTTACTACTTTTTCACGGCCTGCAATCTATGAAAAATAAGTAACTTCTTCTGACATTTTGTTCTGTATATCATGTTATGCTTGAGTCTGTTAGTACTGAGACACGATACATCTTCCCTATATGTGTGTGTACATATATATGTATATGTATAGTGCATATATATATATATTAGTCTAAATTTCCCATTGTTTTATAGGAATAAACAGCTGTATTCAGTTTTTTTACAGTGTCCAGAATTTAAAAAAAAAAAAAATAGGGTTACCATAAATTAATTTTATTCAAATTTCAAATTATTCTCCACACTATTTTTTGAACATATGAGTAAGAAAGTACTTCCTTTTTGCAAATATACAGAAGTATGACACTTTACTAGTATTCTTGAGAAGATTTCAGAGGATATCCTCAGACTTCAAGCATTGTTCCAGTGTTGTGCTGAAAAACTCTTTAATCTAACTTGTTTTCTAAGATATTACTTTTTCCTTTCAAATTAGGACACTTACTGCCCTACTTGTCTGATCAGCCCAGTTAAACTTCCACACCTTATAGCTGATTTACAATATTTGGTTTTTTTCTATTTCTTTGGCAGGAGAGAAGGCAGTACATTACCACTTCTATTTTTCCTTTGGTACTGGTAACATGCAAGCCTCAAAACTAAACAATCTTTGAATATATTTTAATATTATTTTATAAAAATTTCTTTTTCATGGTTTTAAAGCCAGATGTTGTCTTTTTGGTTTTAATTTAAATCTGTCAGTGAACTTCTGTGTAAACTTTGTTTTTTGCAGGACAAACAAATTATTAGGAAAATATAGTATGTGGGACAGATAAGGGGAAAGACAGAAAAAAATGTTTTAAAAATGTTCTCCCTGGAAACAGAGGCTCACAGAATTTCACATACAGCAAACAACCACCTCTCTTTTTAATTCATTAATAATGAAAGTTATATAAATAACTCTTCTAGCAGAATTATTCTTACTGTATAAAAATTCACATTTACTATAGGACTGTATTTATGTAGGTTATGTGAACATATTTTATAGATTGTATAAGCCACAAGCGATTTTTGCTCCTACACGATAGGAGTATATCCCAAATCAGATAATTGCCAAAAACCCAACCAAAACCAATAATTTTTTTTCACTACATTGTTTCTGTGTTTGACTTCTACAGAAGTCTAGTGGTACTCCAGCATATGTGTAAAAGAGGAGACTGGAAAGACATTATATAATTTTACATTGTATAAAAATGTGAAATATTATTGGCTTTTTCTCCTGCAACAAATGTGTGTTATTCTGTAGAGATACTTATCAATATACCTCATGTAATGATTTTTAAATTCTCTTTCTAACTGATGTTTCTTTTTTTTTGTCTGTAAAATAATCAGATGAGACAACAAATTGCTAAGTACATTTAATGATAAATAGAATTTCATAAACTGCATGTGTTACTCATAGATTTCATAAACTGCATGTGTTACTCATAGATACATTTGTTAATAAACTGTATCAGACACAGCACAATTCTCTCTTGATGGTATCTGCCCAGATCAATCAAAAGAGTGATCATGCAATGATAGTGAGTTACAGTTCAATTTAAAAGGAAGGATATATTTTATCCAGGTCAGGACAGGGAACACCGGCAGAATAACATAGAAATGTTCTGTTAGTACTTGACATGCTATACTTGCCGTTTCCATAATTTATGTCACAGCAAATTCCTGTCAATTGGGGGTTGGATTTTGATGCGTCTCTTCTGATTCAGGATATTCTATTATTTTATTACTTACGCCTTTCAAAACTACTTCTTCAGAAATCCTTCCTTAAAATACATGATTTAAAAAAATCAGTAGTGACATAGTACTCACAAGCTCTTTCCACATGTTGAAAAACAGGCGCACAAAACCAGCCCATTTGGAAGTGAATTAGGGACGTTCTGAGTATTACATCTTCCTAGTACACAGAGATGATAAATTTTCTTTTGGATCTCTGTCTTCTATTGGTGACTCTAAATATTGGCATTTAAGATTTATGAAGCAGGAATGAATAATTCCTAGAAGAAAAGAATGTCTGATTTTTTTGTTTGTACGTTTTTTACAACATAATCATTGGTTTAAGTTTGATACTACTTTATGACAGTCAGCTAAAACCTAAAAAGAACTGTCTGGCTGGACTACACAACACCCTACAAAGTGAGTAATAACTTCCTCAAAATAAGCCATTTGCCTCTGCAGAGGCTTAAAATGAGTTCTAGGCTTTCAAACTGGAAAAAAACCTGCAGAACATTCCTTCATTTGTAGTCTCTTACTGCAACTTATAAATTCTTTGGAGCATTATTTTGTTTCTTTAGTCAATTCACTTTCTGAAAAGTGAGTGTATATCATTTGCTGGGGTTTTATACTTACGCAATCTTGAGCTACTTTTACATTGTGCATATACATTTCTTCAGATTAATTTCACTAAAGAAATTTGAGAATGCTTGTTCAGAAGCATATCTAAAGTAAAGCTCACACAATTTGTCTAGTGTCACAATTAGACAGTTGTGGAAACTAAAAATTCTGGATGTGTAATCCTTAAATTCCATATTTCCTGTTTGTATCAAAGAAAAATACTAAGGTTAAAAGTACAGAGTGGTAAATTATATTGCATAGCTGACTTACTCTGAATTTAAAAAAAGGAGTTATACAGGCCTATTCAGTCATGCAACTTTATTTACCTAATTTCCTCTTTTGTGCTTCCTCTGACTATTCTTGCTCACTTAATCACTCTAATAAAGTATAGATAAATTTGTGAACTGAGTTTTCAACCATAGGCCCAACGATGGTTCCAATTCAGATTTCTTCACGCAATACTGTTATAATAAGTTTACAAAATGAGGCTTGAAAATACCCTAAGGCTACTTTTGTTTATCCTGAATCAAGTGGGTAATAGAAATAAACTTACTGATTCATACGGGAACACCAGAGTATTAACCATTAACTACTTGGGAGTGAGTTCAATTGTGGAATCACAGTCTCACCTTCCAGATTCCCTAATGCAGAGCCACTCGTATTTCTAGAGCCATTATTTGTCAAAGCCCACATGAAAAATAGATTCCAGTGAACTACAGTTTTCCAGATATGATACTTCGTAATATATTATCATCCTTAATACTTCGAATTTAGCGTTGTTTGCAACATTCAGCTTTATTAAATCTAAGGATTTCTGTAACAGCTTCTTTTTTTAATTATCTGTCATTTGATGGGATGTTGCAGCACAGAAATTTTCTTAAATCTAAAAGTATAGAATCATAGAATGGTTGAGGCTGGAATGGGCCCCTGAAAGTCTTCTAGTCTAGTGTGCTGCTCAAGCAGGGACACCTCAAACCTGTTGCCCAGAGCAATGTAGAGACATCTTTTGAGTATCTCCAAGAATAGATATTCCATAGTCTCCCTGGGCAACCTGTGCCAGTGCTCAGCCACTCTCACAGTTGAAACAGTGCTTCCAGGTGTTCAGATGGAGACTTCTGTGTTCTAGTTCATGCCTGCTGCATTTAGTCCTGTCACTAGGCACCACTGTAAAGAACCTGTGAAGCGTCCTCTCCTCCAGGTTCAACAGTCCTATCTCTCTGAGCCTTTTCAGCTGAGAGAAATGCTCCAGTCCCTTCATCATATTGATGGTCCTTTGTTTGATTGTATCCAGTGTGTCTGTGTCTCTCTTGTACTGGAGAGACCAGCACTGTATACAATACTCCAGGTGTGGCCTTATCATACTGAGCAGAGTTCAGATGATTTCTCTCAGCCTACTGCCAACACTACTAAAAGACATGTGGATAGGTACATACAGACTCAAAAGCAGCCTGTGGATAAGCGCAATCTTAAGGGATTTCCAGCTGAGAAAATATAGACAATTGTCTTTATATCCACAGAGCTATGAGGAAGTTCTGTGTCTCAGTTTTGAGACAAATTTAAGAGAGGACACTCTGCAATGAGCAGTCTCCTCTAAAGGGTTTCAACAATCCCGCTCCACCAATAGAAAACGAGTACTAATAGAGGAAAGTGGAAAAAACCCCCAAAAACCAAAACCAATAGTTTATTAACAACAGAATGCCCACAAGGCAAGGAAGAAAAGTAAATAACTGCTAAACACAAAACTATCAGAACCACGACCCCCGCTCCTCCAGAACAAAGACCCAAAAACACCCAGGAAATGGTGGAAATGTTGGAAAAATACTGCTTCCCCACATGTGGTGTGAGATGGTACCGGCTTTGCCTCTGAGGGAAGTGAAGCTTCCATGGAGGAGTTCCAAAAGGCAAAAAACCTGGTCGCTCTCTGGCATCAACCTCCACTCCACAGCAGTCATGGCAGGCAAAAAACCTGGTCTGGAGCCTCTTGGTGTGCTTCCTCTCCCTTGGCTCCCTGAGGCTTGGGGATGGAACGGGGTAGCCCTGCTCCCGCCAGTCCCACTCCTCTGGTCTCAGACCTGCAGCTGTTGAGTTCACCTCGAGGCAGCTGAAAGATTTCTACTGCAGCTTCTCCAAGCCAGGGAAGGGAAAAGCTTTTTGCCTGGGCCAACAAAATCAAGATAGCCAAGCAAAACTGAACCTCACAGAGCCACCTGGGCAATGAGTCTTCTAAAATGCTCACCAAAAACCCCACAGCTCCCCCCTCCCTAGCCCTGCACACACCCAGTCCCAGGCCTTAAAGATACAGCAACGATTTTTGGGCATAAAGCAGAGGATCATGGAATAGACTATCGTCATAAATTACTCCAATACATTCTGATAATTCCATCATATCAGCTACACTATGACCCTAAGTGCCACATCCAGTCACTTGTTGAACATTTCCAGGTATGGTGACTTAGCCACATCCTCGAGCAGTCCATTCCAAGGCTTAACAAACCTTTCTGTGAAGAAATTTTTCCCCATGTGCTAATACTTCACTCAGTCTGACTCTTTGCACTGACAATTGACAGAGAAACTGCCACAGTTTCTGCTCACATCTAAATGGCATGCTGAGCTTTGGAACATGAGTCCTGAAATGCACATTAGCCATGCATAAACACATGCCCAAATTTACTCAGAGGCTGTGGGGAAAAAATATGGGTAAAACAAGTCAGAACTAATAACTGTGTACAAGAACAGAACTATGAGTCTCCAAACCAGTCTGTGAAATCTGAATTAAAATAAATGATGACTTAATTTGCTAGGTGTTCTCCTTTTAAAAAGGCCAAGTGCTAGAGAAATACACGATCATTTGAAACAGTTACATGAATGTAGTTGATTAATGACTCTTAGAGTACTTATTACAATGAGCTTAGCACTGACTATTTAACAAACACCTGATTTTTAGAAAATTTGTACCCTGAAGAGTTTGTAATAAGTCATTACAATCGTGAAGAGAGCAGTCATCATCTCAATTACACAGTGCAAGTAAAAGTGTATGAGTAGATTACCACTCACTTCTCACAAAAACTAGAATGTCAAAGGACTATGGTAGGTGGACCTTGGCTGGATGACAGGTACCCACCAAGTCTCACTCTCACTCCTCCTCCTCAGAAGGACTGGGGGAGAAAATATGACGAAGAAGGTTGCAGCTCAAGACAAGAATAAGGAGATCACCGACTACCCTCATGGGCAAAACTCGACGCAGTAAAGATTAATTTAATTTATTACCAATGAGAATAAGAGTAGGGAAGTGAATAACAAAACCAAAATTAAACCAACTTCCCACCACCCCTCTTTCCAGACTCCACTAATGACTCAAGACTCTTCCCTCCCTATGCTACATCCCTGCTTCAGTGGGGTCCCTCCCACAGGAGACAGTCTTTCACAAACAGCTCCAATACGGGTCCTTTCCAGAGGCTACCGTGTTCCAAGAACTGTTTCAGCATGGGTCCTTTCCAAGAGGTACAGTCCCTCAGGAAGAACCTGCTGCAGCCTGGGTTTCCCACGGGACACAGTTCCTTCCAGTAAACATGTTCCTGCGTGAATTTCTCTCCACGGGCCAGGAGTCTGCTCCAGTGAGGGCTCTTGAAGTGCTTCTGAGGACTCTCTGCCTACTGTCCTCAGGCTCCAGTGCTACAGGGGGACAACCTGCTTTATCATGGTCTTCTCCTTGAGTCACAGGGAAATATCTGTTCTACCACCCCAGAGTACCTTCTTTCCTTCTTTCTTCACTGACCTTGATGTCAGGATTTTTGGAAAAAAGATATAAATAAATTATTAGTGTTTGAAAAAAAGCTTCTTTTCCTCTTCATTAAAGGAAATATTTTAATAGATTAGACCAAATATTAATTAGGATTCAATCAATTAATAACTACTTTCCAATTATCAATTAAAACCACTATTTCATTTTGAAATACAAGGTTTAGGTTTAACACATCATATTTTAGCATCTGATATTTCTTTTAACTATTTATTAAAATGAAGTGGTTCAACAGGCCTGACAGAATATGTATACTTCCTCCCAGTTAACTAAGAACTTATGATGATTGTCGTGGGTGTTTTTTGGTTTGTTTTGTTTGTGGGGTTTTTTTTTAGTAGAACTTATTTATTTGTGCTGTATTTTATTTATAAAGTAGGCTGTATGTTTTATTGACCAAAACAAAACAAAAATTTGGTAACGTACTTCGTCATTTTACCTTTGCTTTCAAAGCAACTTAAAACCTACTGTTCATTAATTATGAAATGGAAAATGGGACGAAAAATAACACTGGACCTGCTATTTTCAAGGATGCTTTAGTGAAAAACATGGTGCTTCAAAACAGGTGACAACTTTTAGGGGCTTGAAGTTGCTTCTATGTATGGAAAGATGGAAATGGTTATGACTCTAATTTAGACACGAAATTAAGGCAGATATAAGAAGGCTACACAAAGAAATGAATGGCGTAAGGAGAATAAGTTCAGCATCCCCACTTACCCTTTCACTTGAGGCAAGACTGGAGATTTTCAAATAGAGATTAGTTGAAATTGCTAATCAAGTGCTTTCCTAAATGTGATTGTTCTGTTGTCTCAGTAATACAGTATTCAAAATGGAATACGTTACCTTTCCATGGAAACCACTTTCAAGCACTTAGTAACATTAATAACAGAACTGGAGATAAACAGTAAGAGAAGGCAAAAATAAAATAATGGGTGAGGAAGAACAGAGGTCTCTCCAGCTGGGATTTGAAATTAACTGATGAGGAAAAGTAACTAAGTTATACAACAAAACAGGTTCACATCACATTAATTATATAGTTCTTTCACACAAAACCCCTATACTACACAAGATGATAGAAGAAAATACAGTTTTTTGGCCTAAACACAGACAGGGGGGAAACAGGAAAAGACAGGTTATTGGAAATACAATGAGCTGAAAGAGAGTTTCAAACAAACGGGATTTCACCCCAGAATAAATACAAAATCTAAGCAGGGAAGGCTCTGCTACAAAGGTTTGGAAGGAAGATAGCATTCACCAGTGGGGAACACTAGATCACTCAAGCTTTAAGGGACTCTGATATTTTAAGTGCCTATGTATTCTTTTTACACCATAGTTTTTTTACAGATTCACCTGGCAGATATTAGTTTTCATAGCCTGCTGTGGTGGGTTGACATTAGCTAGCCACAAGGTGTCCATCGAGCTGCTCTATCACTCCCCTTCTTCTGGACAGGGGAAAGGAAATATGACAAAATGCTCATGAGTCAGTACAAAGACAGGACACAGGGAGATCCTTCATCCATTACTGTCACGGGCAAATCAGACTCGACCTGGGGAAAGGGATTTAATTAATTGCCAAGCAAAAGTCAGAGCAGGAAAATGAGAAGTAAAAACAAATCTCAAAGCATTTTCCTCCCACTCCTCCTTTCTCCTTATGCTTAACTTCAGTCACAATTTTCTTTACCTCCTTCCCATCGAGCAGCACAGGGGGACAGAGAACGGGGTTCATGGCCAGTTTATTGCCTTCTGTCTCTGCTGCTTCTTCCTCCTCATACTCTTCCCCTGCCCCAGCACAGAGTCTATCCCAGGGGAGATAGTCCTTTGCAAATTGCTCAAAGATGAATCCTTGCTATTAACTGCAGCTCCATGAACTTCACGCCCACATCATCACCTGGTTCCTGCAGGAAACCTGCTCCATCATGGGCAACATGCCACATAAAACCAGTATACCTTCTGTTCTTAAAAATGCAAAGTGATGAGACAGGGGACAACAGCAAAATAACTGTTAGGGTATGTTTTATAGTTCCTATATTTCTGCAGTAATTGAAATAATAAATTAATATTATAAAGCTCATGGATATTAATTTTAAATTTTCATTCTTCTTTTTCTTTTCTCTCTTAAACTTTCTAAAGTTTCTGCTGAAACTGCCAGTATTCATTCTGGCTTTTTCTTTTAACATATTCAATGAAGAAATGGTTGTGGTTTTTTTCCTGCTTGTTTAATTATTTATATTCTTCTGTGTTCTCTTCACTTTTTGCATCACCAGCTTCAAGGTAGTAAATGAAGATATATCAATGGGGTAAGTTGGGCTGAAAGCCAAGCACCCACAGTGACAGTCAATAACTTGCCTTCCCCCTTCAGGAGGAGGAGAGGAGAAATTAGGAAGAGCAGGAGTGAGAAAGACTGTGGATTAGGTAGACAGAGAAATCATTTTTATGTGAATTACTGTGACAGACAAAACTGACTCAGCTCAGGGAATTTAACTTTCATTATTACCACTCAAACATGCATATTTGAGTATTGATTCAGGTATCGGGAAACAAACCAAAAAGAGGGAAATATTTGCACATGTCTAGGAAACATCTTCCTCCCTCTCCTCCCCATCTCTTTCCCAGGCTCAGCTCCTCTTCTTCATTCCAGACTCCTCTCCTGCCCTGTTAGAATTGACCATCTGCTACACTGAGTGCCTTCAGGGTGGTGGGGAATACCTGGTGGCCTCACAATCATGACCTTGAGGTTCCTCTCCTTTGCTTCCTCTCACGTTCTCCTCTGCCATGGGTCCTCCATGAGTGGCCATTCCTGACAGGAATCTGTGCTTAACCTTGGATTAGATCCTCCCTCTCCTCCTCTGACCTTGGTGTTCACAGGGCTATTTCTTACACTTTTTTTCCTCACTCCTCACTGCCAGACATAATTTTTGTACTTTCTTAGACAGCATTTTTCATTAAAGTGCCTCTCAGACAAACGAAGTCCTCACCTCAGCCTTAGCTCTGTCCTGCAGTGTGTCCATTGGAGAGAGCTGGAACTAGCTGTGTCTGGCATGAGAGAAGTCAAAGTTTATAGGAAAGTGGCATAATTAAACTCCTCTCTGTTTCAACATGAAGTCCAGCTTGTATTATGATGGTTGGCTGCATGCTTTACTTTTAACCATGGGATACCATTGTGAATGGGTTCCACTGTAACTGTTACAGCTTTGTAAAAAAAAGAAGGGTATTTTGTGAAACAGTGTGAAGAAAGCTCTGAGGTGACTTTAGTCTTAATGACAATATTTGTTTCCGAAGAAAGAAAATATTGTAGAAATATTTAGCATGCATAGTATATTGATTTTTTAGGCCAGTAAAAACTGACTTTTTTACCATTTAGTAAGAAATTAGCCATGCAGAATAGGAATATTTCCATGTATTATTAATTTAGTTATAAAATATATGGGTACCAGTTCTCCTGAGAGGCAGAAGAAACAAATCTGTATGTGGGTCATGATCTTTCTAGGAAAGCCTCAGGCCAAGTTTCTTTACCCTCTCACAAAAAACAGCTTTCTTGTCATGCTCCCCTCTTGGGAGCCTTGCAGGATCACAGACAAACTACAGATTTTCTGTTGATTATTCACACCACAGTTTTATCCTAGCTCTCAAGTTTGACCCACTTGTTTCCCTAGTCCCTCTGGGGCTGCATGATTTTGCCATGTGCTCTGAGCAGCTCCAGCATCCTTTCTGTCCGCTGCTGTCTTTATTAAAGATGGGCATCTGTTCAATTTAGTACTATCTACCTTTCCTTCTCAAATTCCCAGTAGTAAATATTAACACCTCAGTTTTTATTTTGCTTTGCCTTAAGTTCAGGTGTTCTCTATTTTCAGTGTCTTTTCTTATGTCTTTCATGTCTTTCTTCTCTTTCATGCTGTAGTCAAGGTTGTCTTGTGCTGAACTGCACACCTTGCAAATTTACCTTGACTCACACAGTTTGGTGGGACTTGCAAAAGAGTGAGTCAGCATTGATGCGATGATTGATACAGACAGAATCTGCCTATCTAAGTATCCCTAGATATTTTAAATCTGTAAATATCTTTTTCTCTCCTGTCCACTCCATGTTTTATCCCTCTCCTCTCCTGTATTACCAAGTGTTTGGTTTTAGATAACCTCTCACTCTTTCGTGCCCTTACTACAAAGTATAGTTCCTTTATTGACTTAGTTCTGATGGTTTAAATATGCTGAAAAAGGGCCTCTAAACACACATCCAACAGGATGACTTTTTGTCTTTAGTTTCACTAACTGATGACATAAATCAAACTGTCAGAAGAACTTTTTACTGGATCTCTATCTGCATCATCCACAGAAGATGTTTTAACAGCTTAGGAATATCAAAAAGCAGAGAAGGTTTTGGTGGGTTTTCTGGGGGGAGGTTGGATTTTTTTTGGTTTTGTTTGGGTTTTTTTTGTTTGCTTTTTTTTTGTTTGTTTGTTTGTTTGTGCTGCTGCTGGTGGTGTTTTGTTTGTTGAGACTTTTAAAACTTTTTCTTCCTATATGATTGAGACCAGGACTCAGACTCTTATATTTATGTTATTTATCTTCCTGTAGCATTTTGGTCTTTATTCACTCATATCAATTTTATTAAACTGGCAGTAAAACCAAACAAAACAGAGACTTCCTTTCCTCGGTTTTCTTTTTACGTCTTTACATGAACCACACTTATAATGAAACAATCCAGAGAGCTCTGGAATCCACCAAGTTATCATAATCTCTTCATCGTTCTGTGAGATGTGGGGGTTTTTCAGCTGAGCATTCTACAGCCTTCACACTTGGTTTTGTTCTGTTTTTTTTCAACTTTTCTTTTTTTAAGTGGGATCTGCCACATGTGATATTCATTATCTTCGTGTAGCGTTATAGAAATTTAATTTTATGAAGTATCCTGTTCCATTCTGTCTTTTTTTTAAAATTGGGATATATCATAAGCATTCTGGCACTGTTACCCAGTTGGTAATCATATTTTACAACCATCCTGAGTTTGTTAAGAGCTCTTTAAATTTTTATACCCTGAGCTCCTCCAGTATACTCTTCTTCACTCCAAAACTCAAGATTTATATGCCATCCACATGTCATAAATTTTCATAATTAAAATCAGGAAGAACAAAAGGATAAACATGAAAATATTTGCCCCATTCATGAACTGTGTTGGGCACGCGTTGCTCATACATTCAGGATGGTATAGTTAACTCTTCCTATTTAAAAGAATTATTTATTCAGCTTTCTCTAGTCACAACTCCAGTCACTATGATCTATAGGAGTAGGAGTTTTTGTAATCCTGGATTCTCTTCCTGCTTTTCATGCCATTTTTGGTGCTTTTATATAATAATTTTCATAGACTTTTATAGGAAACAAAATACAAAATGCAGCATTCATTTTATAATTGTCTTGAAATCTACTGCTTATTGTGGTATATCAGAAAGTTAGTATAGATAAATCCCAATATAATTCACAACATTTTAATCATGTTACTCCTATTTCCTCTTCATCAGATTTCAAATGAGTGTCACCAGTTCTAAAATATTTCTTTGCAGAAACTGATTTTTTAAACTGCTTTTTTAAATTAAGTGTCAACACTTTAAAAGAATTGTTTTACAAATTGACATCATTCTGACATTAGTTAGCTCTGAATTTGTGGCTTAGTTCATACAGAAGGAATAAATAAAAAATGTTATACATTAATGAAAAGCAGATCACTGTTTGTTAGAATAATAAAGAGTGAGTGCCTCAGTTTAGGGATATGGATTGCTGTGCACTTAATTGATAATCACTGTTCCTTGGTACAGTTTTGTTGATTTGTTCACTTAGAGATGACGTGCTGGAAGAAAGAAGGTGAACTTCCACTTCTGATCATGCAAATTCAAACCTACTGCTTTCTACTGAAGAGAGGTAAATAGCACTATTCTAAGTAGAAAAAGCAATATTGGCAGAAGTCTGACCTGAGGAAGTCTAATCCTAATTTTGTTTCAAAGGCAATGAGTAATTGATCCACTCTTTTATCAGAGTGGTGGAATGTATAATGTAGAAGACTTAGTTTTTTCTCAGTAGCCATTTACTATTACTGAAGTCTGAAGTAAAAATTTTAGACTACTTTGATACTGCAGCCTTTACTCACATTGAATAAAGCTTTCTACATGAAAAAAATATTATAAGGCTTAACTCCTAGAAATTTTTTTTTATTATACTTAAATTTTATCCTCTTAAGTAAGGATAAATAAATAAATGCACCATTCTACTATATATGAACTTACTGAATGTACTGAACACCTCAAAGTCTATCTCTGATTTCTTAATATGATTAAATTAATTGAAGAACAGAAGTATATATTTTTAATTACAAATTGAGAAATCACTGCTATTGTTAAAAGCTTGTGAATATTTTTTTGTAATACCTGCACTCTGTATTTTGATGCCCTTGCCCTTCCAGTTACATATCTCTGGCTAGTTTCTTGGTATACACTGAGTTTACATTCTTGCTGTATCAGTTATTACATCATTGACTGACTCCCTGAAAATTCTTCCTGATTGTCTAGAGGGCAAGAAATTTGTAAGAATTTCCTCACTCCTTTCTTAGTAGTCTCTTTCCCTTCTCTAGTGTGCTTCCTGTGACTCCCTAATATCTTCTTGCCTTGGATCTGGTAACTTTAGCATTTAATTTAGCCTCTTTACCATCTTTCTCCTTATGAACACAGAGACAAATCTTCCTCAAACTGATTGGGCTGAAAATCAATGCATAGTGTTTCTGTGATCACTGATGATAATTTATCCTCCTTGTAATGGGATAATATGTTGTTACTCAATCTCTCTTCCTCTTCTGCTCACCTTTGATATGCCTAAGATTCCTTTCTTCTAAATTTTTACTTCATTTGACAAAGTGATCTCATTTCCAAAGGGATCCCTTGAGCCTCTCCAAAAGCCATCATTGGCTGGCTTCTTCTCATCAGCCAATAAAATTTCATTTCAATTTTGCCAGTACGCACAATACCCAAAGCAATATGTACTGCCTTAGTATTTCTCTACATGACAAAATATACTGATATTCTGTAGGTCTAGACGTAGACCAGCTATCAGAGGAGAGTTTCATTGGTTTGAGTAGAAGCATTCTTATACTACTAGGTAGAAGATCATCCAGAAAGGAGTGCTGTTATCCAGCAGGTGCTGATTACCGCTCTTCTGCAACTCTGATTCTTACATTGCCAGAAAAGAAGAAGTGCTTTATTTTCTTGCTTCAGGTGTCATGAATGTTACCCTCAGACAACATTGGTACACCCTGATCTATTACTCATCAGTTTTTCTAGCCCTATGGTTTTGTACTTTCAGCAATAGCAACAGTTTTTGCTTGAGACCCTCTTAGGCAAACTGAACACACTTTGGCTGGTAAAAATAAATAAAAGAAAATAAAAATTCCAGTGAAAGGAAACAGATTTTATCAAATTGCTATAGGTTTCTTGTAGTATATATTGTCATGACTTTCTGAATAATCTCATTCAGCTCTTCTCTACTTGTGACATCTAATATAGGTGCACTTCAGAATCATCAGCAATTTCTTCAAAATAAGTCAAGAAATAGTAAAAACAGTACAGAAACTAACATAGTGGTCAAGAGTCTATGAATTTAGAAATCATTATTTTCAAAAGACAACAGATAAGCCTCATAATGAATTTAACAAAATGAAAGGTGGAATGGCATCTTAAGGAAATGGATCGAGTTAGAAAGAAACCTATTATTCCTACATCTCTTTCTTATTTTTCATTTTAATCACATAATTTAACTACTCTGAAACAAAGACTCTCATTAGGATTAAGAACAGTGACCTTCCATCTCCTACTTTCATTACAATTAAAATAATTTGACCTCAAGTGAAATAACATTGTCAGATAACTCATGATTCCATTCTTAATACTTCTGTAGGGGTGGTGTATTTTTTTTCTCCAACAGCTAATCTTGTTTTAATTCAGCTGCTCACAACAGCAAATACCTTTTCTAATTAGTAAATTAAAAAATATTTTCAGAGCTCCTTATCTTTCCAGTTTTGTTATCCCATCCTGACATGTCTTGAAAGGAGATAAGATATGTATAATGCTAATTAATTTCTTACTACACTGGAGCTGTTAAGCCAGGTATTCAAATCCTTTTCCCAATTCAAATACATTCTAAAGCTTAAAGTTATTAGTGCTAATGAGTAATTTGATTTACTTTAAGTTAATTAAATTGTATTTAATTCAGTTACATGAAGGCACTCTAGTAGTCTTTGAAAATACATACAATATTAATATCCATTTATTTAAGGAAAATATGGTGTTACAAATATTTGTCAGTATACTGTAGAATCACAAAGGGATAATGGCTTCTAGAATCTTCCACTAGTCTCTGTAAAAGATGATGGATCACAGAACAAACAATGAATGGTAAAATTAACATGTGAAATTAACATATAAAATATAATTTCTGATCAAATAAGAAAAGCTAGATGACACACTTTACAGCTACAACATAAACAGAGAACAATAAAAGCAATTTTCAAAAGGAATAAATTAGAAGCTGGTAGAAAAGTTATGAAAGCTGTTTCATATTTTCCTCAACATGCAACAAATAAAAAAATATCGACATTTCTGTTATTACCTGTCTCTGCACATACTGCACATGTGCTGACATTTAAAGTCCATGTGGCAAGTGGAAAATGTAAACCCATTTTTCTTGTTTTATGAATGCCTGAATATTTTATCCATTAGTAACAAATAAAACTCAATTCATTTGTGAGCATCAAACTGTAATTTGGATGCATTGGCTAGAGTACACAGCTTCAGTGTGGTCTTCTATAGGTGTTGAGCTACTCTTTTTACTTCCACAAATCAAAAAAAAATCTTACACCCAACAGTAAAAGGTAAAGCCTCTTCATAACTGTGCAGAAAGTCCTCCTTATGTGGTCAACATAAAACGCTGTTTCCCTTAGGTAACTCTTTTTGGCTTATATCTCCTTTTCTCTTTTTCTTTCCTATTAAAAAAAAGACTGATAAACAAAATTGGTAAGGTCATTATCCTTAATTTTCCTTTATTAAAATATTTCAGTAAAATATAGGAATGATACGAAGTTCTCTACATAAGAAAAGTATGAGGAATCATTGAGGAAAAGTAGTAAGTTGTCACGCCATCTACAACTGAACTGAAATTTTGTCTGATTTCCTGCATGCTTGCAAAAGCAAAAAAAAAAAAAACCAAAACAAAAAAAAAGAAAACCAAAAAATCCCACAAAAACAAACAAAAACAAACACAAACAAAAACAAAACCAAAATCCATTCTGAGTGTTCAGAGATTTACAAGAGGATGAATGAACGTGCCAATTAAATTTTAAGAAATTTATGTATTTATAGCTTTCTCGAGTGTGCAAAGAGGAGATGATACACCTAGAAAAATGTAATAAAAATCAATGTCAAAGAGGAATAACTTAAAATTCAGGGAGGAGTATAAAATCAGATCATTGGAATACGGTTGAAAAAGCAAGGTAGAGAAGTAAAGAACTCTATGTGTGATCCAAACACTGCCACTTAACAAATGAGTCAGCAAATAGCGTTTAACAAAACCCAAAACCAAAAAAAATGAGAGTGTCATAAAGGTGTTTGACCCGTCAAGCTACATATTTTTAATTTATTTGCAATGTAGCAATTAGTGGCTATGTATTTCAATATTTTGGCTACAACAGTTGGATACATTTAGCATATGATTACATAGGGTAAGGTTCTTTCTTAGCTCTCTTCCAGAAAGCAGGGGGAAATAAAGGAAAAATGTAAATACAGCCTACAATGGGCCATCAACAATGACAGACTGTAAGGGAGCACTGGCTATGTCATAGGTCATATTTTTTAGCAATATCGAAGTCTGTGATGTCGCTCTGTCTTTACAACAGCAGAGGATAAAAGGAACATATCAAGTATATCAACTTGCTACATACTTGTTGGAGTTTAAGATTTTTCCTTTTTGTTTTCTTTCTGCTAGGGAATTTTCTTCCATACATTGCTAGGAGACAATAACGACTGGGTACTTCAGAGAGACAAAACAAGTTGTCACAACTCAGGGGAGGGGTGCAGCTGGTTAGTCTCCCTTTACCTGGAGGCTTCTCTGGGAAGGGCAGAGATATAGTGAGATTTGGGCTGGAGGAAGGGGCTGGGTGCAGCTCCAAGCTTTTTTTTTTTTGCTCTCTCGGTTTCAGAGGAGGGTGGTTGTGCTGCTGCTTGGGGGTCGGGGGAATTTGCGGCCTCCATCTGAGCCCAGACCTGTGCCTTTTTCCTCCTGCTGCTCATGAGAGCAGCCACTGAACTGAGACCTCATTGGCACCCTGCCTCACTGGAAACGACCCTTGCCATCTGTTTGGGTGCCTCAGGGGAAAAGACCATGACCCTGACTCCCTTCCCCTTCCTGGAGGACACGTCTCCCCGGCTGTGTGTGGGAGCTGCTGCAGAGGAGCCCAGCTGTCAGTGCCCAGCTCCGCTGCTTTCTGCTGCTGCCTCGGGCTTTTTTGCTGTACTCTAAGCCACACTCCCTGTCTGCCAGGACACCCCATAGCCCCTGCTACAGATATGGAGTTTCTGCTACCTTTTTTTTTCACCCCTAGGTAAAAGGACGGCCCCTGCCATCCCAGCTGCTGTTACAAGGTTCCTGCTGGGGTCCATTTTTGCCATCCAGCCCACCCGCCATTGCCACGTGAGGGTGTATCTTTGCCTGAAAGCCCTTTAATTTCAAAGTTATAATAATTTGGAGGGAAAGGCGGTCATATTCTTCATTCCAAGGGAGCTCCTGCCTTCCTTGGCAGACACCTGTCTTTCAAACCAAGACAATATTAATTTGGAATACCACACAGCTGGTACATACAGGTCTAGAAGATTCCTACTACGCCTGGATGATATCTTCATAGTACAGTTACTAAGAGAGCCAAACAGGAAAGATGTCCTCCTTGATTTGTTGCATTTTAAGAGGCTCTTGGAAGTTACATGGCAACTGGTCCTGGCCACAGCAAACATGAAGCAACACAGTTTAAAATCTCTGGCGACAAGAGGAAAAGTCCTAGCAAAACTTCAGTGCTAGACATGAGGAGAGCAGAGTTCAGGTTGCTCAGCGAACTAGTTGGTGAGATCCTGGGGAAACACTTTAGAAGGTGCTGAGGTCCATCAGTGCTGGTTACTTCTCAAGCACCATCTCTTGAAGGCACAGGAGAAGGGAAGTTGAATATGAGTCAGCAGTGCCCTGGCAGTCAGGATGGCCAACCTTGTCCTGGGGGGCACTAGGCCCAGCATTGCCAGCCAGGCAATGGAGGGGATCGTCCCACTCTTCTCTGCAATGAAGCAGCCTCACCTTGAGTCCTGGGGGCAGTTTTGGGTACTACAATATAAGGAAGACATAAAGCTATTAGAGCGTGTCCATGAGGATGGTGAAGAGCCTTGAGAGGAAGCATTAT
This sequence comes from Eulacestoma nigropectus, assembly GCA_013397775.1. Classification (NCBI taxonomy): domain Eukaryota; kingdom Metazoa; phylum Chordata; class Aves; order Passeriformes; genus Eulacestoma; species Eulacestoma nigropectus. Next base: position 1,206 of record VZTE01005468.1, on the reverse strand, counting down.
GAGGAGTGGCTGAGGTCACTTGGTCCGTTCAGCCTGGAGAGGAGGACACTGAGGAGAGTCCTCATTGCAGTCTGCAACTGCCTCGTGAGGAAAAGTGGAGTTGCAGGCACTGATCTCTCTGTGTTGATCAGCGACAAGTCACAAGGGAATGGCCTGAAATTGTGTCAGGGAGGTTTTGATTTGATATCAGGGAAAAGGTCTTTCCACCAGAGGGTGGCTGGGCACGGGAACAGGCTCCTCAGGTCAGTGGTCACAGCACCAAGCCTGACAGACTCCAAGAAGTATTTGGACAAGTTTCTCAGACATATGGGGCCTCTGCAGGGGACCAAATTTATTGGACTCAATTGCCTTTGTGGGTCCCTTCCAACTCAGGACATTCTTTGATTCTATGAGTTGTCTAAAGCTAGAGCTGCATTTTAAGGAATGTAATATGGAACTAACTTTCCCATACCCAAGACAGCGCAGAGACCCATCTTGTTTGTTGCTATGTACCAGTACAGATTACCTGCTTTGCACTCTAAAAACAATCTGTATACACACCACCAGAAAAGCATTATGACAGCCGTCAGAGGGATTGATTTGGCACCATTAACATTTTGTAGTGGTAATAAAGGAAAAGCCATCACACATCACATTTTGAATTCAACACACTTGCGTTAAACAGCATTTCAAAACTTCTAGTTTGGTTGTGCTTCTCCTAATGCCAAGAAAGCAAGATTTTCAATTTCTTATATCGAAGTATATGAAAAAAACCCCTAATTTATACAACTTTCTGCAATATGGCATTAATCAGAAAAAAAAAGAACAAACTAAAACTCAAAATATCTTCAATAAACTTCCTTTAAAGCCATATGGAGACTCTAGAAATACAGCAAACATTTTTTCCTTACCTTCCTCACATTGTAAGTTCTAGTAATATAATTGCAATAGGCATTTTACTCCACAATGTGAATGCAATGACCAAGTGAAACAGAGGAACTTTTTGAAGATTTTATTTGAAAGAATTTCAGACGTTGTGATGAAAGCATATGGAGTGTATATAGCATCTTAGCGTTAAGTTCTGGTTTGCAGGTCCTTAACATAATTTAGCCTTTGTCTAAAGTCTCAAATAAATAATGCAGATATTTATATTCCCCATCTGAATTCATCTCAAGATAATTCTTTGTTTAAAATATTTGTGTTAGTGTATTTCTGCCTTTCAAAGAA
>VZTE01005467.1:170444-325400 GCA_013397775.1 Eulacestoma nigropectus | reverse complement strand
AACGAAGATGATGTAGTTTAAATGACTTTTTCCTGTGCTTATTATCTATACAGTTGGTAACCCTAACTCAGGTTTGGAACCAAAATTTGCATATGATTCTAGTCCGAAGTGTATCCAAAGACATTTATTTGGATAAAGGGCTAACAACTGAGCTGTAAACCAAAGTGGAAAGATCAACAAAATTTGCTTACAGTTTGAGAACTAACTCAGATCTTACATTAGATAACATTCAAAGATAACACACTGAGCTCTGATTGTATCTTCCACATCCTGATTTTATGGTTACCAAACTGACCGGAATAAAGAGTTGTTCATAGTAGTTGTAATTATAATTCTTCTTTATATATACTATTGTTAGATGTATACTGCTGTTAAGAGACATATTATTAGTAGATATTTAGAATATTTAGAGTAGAGTTTCTACAAGGTAGAGGCCTTGTCAAGCCTCTAAAAGGGGGGAATGATGCCTTAGGTTTTCACTTTCATATTTTTCAAATCCTATATTGCTTAGTGTGTAACTCTCAGGTGTCTTGTAGCCTGCTAACTTCTGTTCTCTTACACTGGATAGGCATAACAAAGCTTCTCTAAGCTTGCTCTCCAAAGACACCCAGATTGTCCTAGGCCCAAAAATGTGTAAACTAACATCTTGAAAGGGGGGTAAGCTTGGGGAAATTATATCATTAACGGAAGTTTTAACTGGAGAATTAACCCTGATATGCAAACGAACCAAACTTATAAAAATGTGAAGAACTCATGGCTCAGGGTCCATCTTGAGTGTAGCCTCTGGCCTGCCCAGGGTGTACCTTTGAAGACCCTTCAAATAAATACCTACCTTTATTCCCTTATTCTTGTCTAGTCTCTTTTTTAGGTGGCCACATCAGGCATCAGTACTATTCTATTAATGTAACCATAACTCTGAAGGTGTCCAGTGGTTTCTGTGCAGGGCAGCTGTGCACTCATGTCACGTGTGACCACCATGCTAGTGTGTGTAAAACTGTCTCAAGTCTTGGTCAGTTGTGCTACCCTCTGGCCTGTTCATGCATCTCAATTTCCATTGACTTTGAAATTAAAGGCCAGACTTTTCCAGCACGATTTTCTAATGCCAAGACAGTTTTGACATGCATTTCCACTTAACAGTCCTGTTACATTGCGGAGGGGGTGGGGTATAGGAAACTGTGTTCCTGTCCCAGCGTCCATCTTGAGCTTTTTTTCCTAAAATTACTGCCCCAGTTTCAATGCTGACCACCTTGCCTGTTGCTTCTCTGTTACCCACTGCTGAGATGTATGGCATCCCAAGTGCAGAGGTAAAGTCGCTGCGAGGCAGTGGTTTTGGACTTGAAGTTATGCATGAATTTGGCCAGTTGTCCCCTTGCCATGGACATACCAATTTATTTTCTCTCAGAGACAGGGAACAGAAAGGTATATTCAGCTTGTAATTCAAATATGAGTTCTCCATCTGATTTAGCGTTTTTTACTATGGATCTAATACAAATAAGACACTTTTTTTTGTAACTTAGAACACATGGTTCTGCAAAACCTATTAATGCAGTTGCCTTACTGGACTGGAACCAAAGCTGGTAAAGTCAACTGAAAGCCTTTTAGTGACTTTAGGAGATTTTGCATTTGTCAGATGAGCATTGAGGTGTTCAGGCATGATTTTTAATACCTCTATGCATGGGGATGCAGGAAGCTGCAACCCCTCTGTTCCTACTCGAGGCAGAAAAGGCAATTGTTGGGAAACTCCACTTTGTATTCTGATGTATGCACATATGTAGGACTTTGTATCCAGCTTCCAAAAAATATGAAGGTCTCTGAGCTACACTGCTCTTGTGTAAGAGCAAAACTCTTGTGTAGTCTTAGTGAGACCAGAAACCTGATGTGGACACTGTAAGAACCCATCAAATTTACTTTCTAACAACAAGTTAAGAAGCAAAAAATTATGCTTTGGCTTACAAGACAGGAGAGAGGAAGCCATTGACCCAGCCCCCTAGAGACTGCCCTAGTTCTTCAGGTACACATGATCCAGATTAACAGAATTTCCTAAACAGTCTTAATATCTGCACAGATATGTTATAACAAGGATGGTAACGCTAAGGCTGAACTAAACCAGCTGTAATATTGAAAATAAGGAGCTAAAGGGAAAAGTAATATGTTTTTTAAAAGAAAAAAAATTCTTCCATAGGAATTGAGATCTTCATGTTTTTGAGAGACTTCCTTACTATATGCCACATATTTTTTAAATTGTTTTGAATTAGAGTACTCTGTAATATTATAATTTCATTAGTACTACTGTGGCTTTGACCAGGCTTTCCTTTCAGAAGCACATCTCTGTCTGCATGGTATAGTGCCTGCTCTGCTGCTATAAAGAGCACGTGTACCAGGTGGGATATGGATACTTAATGAGTGTCATCAGGTGTGCTGCTTCCTTAGGCCTGATACCAAGGGATCCTAAAAATGTGCAAAAGTTCTTGAATTCTGTCCAGATGAAATTTTCAGACAGAACAAGAAAATCCAGAAAAATGGTTGCTCTAACTACACTGAATAGCTGCTTATTTCATGTTTATATTCTAGTAAGCAACGAGCTCTATTTATCTATTAGATAAACTACTTTCTTTGTAGAAGGAAGTAAATACTGACCTTTACTTTGAAAGTGAAAATACAACAGCTCATACTCAGAGTACTCTATCAATCTCTACCCATATCTCTGGAGCTATTCTGGATTTATAGTACCATTTTTCAGTTCAGGATCAGGCTCAAGACAGAGCAGTGATAAAGAGCATATACATGACTATAGATTAAGTAGAGTGAACTAGGCTGTATTTCTGTATTCTGCTTACTAGAGGATACTCCATATAAAAGAGACAAATCTCATAGACACTGGGTGCAGGAAATCCAGTGATTTTATTAAGAGGAGATACTTTTTTGCTATGTAGCTCTAAGCTCGTTGTTTCATCTGAAACTGCCATAGCAACAAATGCCTCCTGTATCTTTGCTTTGCAGCCCCATTTCCTGAGGTCACTTTGCTGCTGCCAAACACACAGATGACCAGTAAGGATATAAATGTATGTCCCCTTTACATCAACCATATTATCTTTTGTAATATATTAGGTCTGATCTTTGTAGGTTTGAGTCAGGACTGTTCCTAGGAGACTCCATCAGCTTTAGAAAAACACTGTCTCCTACAGTGACCAAGGGTCTGTCCCCAGCACATTACTTATAGCAGTATGGGGAGTAGGGACAGTCTGCTGATGAAATAAGATTTCAGTGTTGATGTAGCTTGTGTTCTTCACAAACTCTTCTTCAAAATCATCAAGACTTTCTTTTTTTCACTCATCCAGGAGGAAGATGATGACTGAGTCTTCCTATTACTTAAAAGCATCCTAACATTATATTTAATGTTATAAACTGTTTTTACTTTATATTTTACGTGGTGAAAGAATATGTAAATTTGTTCTCCCTTTGTCTGCCATCAGGAAAAATATTTTCAAAAGAAAGAAATAAGCAAATGATGCCCATAAAAACTTATCTGATCTTTAGGGCCTTCCAGATGCACTTTGTTAACAGAAATAATAGAAGCTTGCATTCTGTGTATCTTATCTGTGAGACATCACACTGTTTCTTGGATTAAGCCAGTTTAAAAGGTATTGAATGCTGCTTTGTCGGTGTCGTATTTAGATATCTTTCCTCAAAAATACCGTTCTCTATCTTCCTAGATGAGTATTTTTTTTTTTTTATTTCTACTCCTGTACCAATCTCAGAGGTAAGCCATGCTACTTTCTGCTGAGAGACCACCACTTGGATCCATCTAATGTTGTCTTCTTTACATGCAGTAGAATGGCAGTTATCCCAGGCTCACTCTTTAAACCTCTCTGACCAGTGAACTCTAAATATTTTCATATTCTGTACCTCATAAGTTTGTCAAGATCTCAGTTAACTAAATCTAGTGTGTAATGTCCATGTGGCATGTAATTAAGGGCCTAAAATGTTATCATTTTGGTAGGCATTATATTAATATGTACTGCTGAAAACCAGTACTGCAACCTTCCCTCTAGCTAGTAATCTGATGCTGACTTCATGCAGAATTTAATTCTTAAGTAGGTATTATTTTTTATGTCCAGCACAGCCAAAAAGGCACATCAGGAAGATAGTGTCTGCAGTGTTCTGCCTCTGATCTCCCCAGAATGCTCTGGCTTTTCGGCTGTGGCTCTCAGCTGCATGGCAGTGCCACTCACTACCAGAGTCTAGAACCCACACTAAAAAATAGCAAACTGTTCTGCAGCTGTTCTGTTGGCCCCTAACTTCGGAGCGGTTGTGACAGCACAGACATCTGAACCCTGCTGGCCTGTCACCTTTGAGAGCAGTAGAGGTGGTGCCACTATGATTGTGACAAACCATCCACACATGCTCAGCTGCTGGTTATAATCACATGCTGTAACCACTTCTCTTGCTATTTGCAAACCCATTGTTCGTGAACTCTAGAAAAACAAAAAGAAAAATTGGTTTAGGTGGTAAAAAACATTGCTTCGTTTTCTTCCTATGAACAAGAAGGATTTTAAAAACAATTGGGACTTAGAAATGCAACCATGCTCTGGAGGCTTGGCCTAGGAACTCTTTAAACACTTATGAATACCTAGCCATGTTGTAAACATTTAAATTCCCCGCCCATGTTGTGTGTACACAAGATAGTTTGAATGTCATACAGAGCTCTTAGAAACAAATTGTAAACAGACCTTTTCAATTAGCTGCAGCGGGAGTCTCAGAATTCAAATGCCAAAGTGCAGGCCTGTGAAAGCTGGAGGGGATCACTGAGGTTTGTTTATTGGCTGGTGTGACCTGCTGTCTGAGAACTAAATTGACACTGCTCCAACTTAGTGGGTGAAGGAAATAAAAAGACCTTCATTTTCCCCATGCTATGAGAAGCAAAGTGTTGACTTAGGAAAAGGACCGCAGTAGAACAGAGAAAAATGAGGGCCTCCCATTCCTGTGGAAGCCAACCACCGTCGGGGGGCTGATGGTAAAAGGGCAGGGAACAGTGTGATGCAATTCTGTAGGCTAGAGATATAAGCTTTTCCAAAACAAATGACGGGGCAAGAGGTAACGATAAAGCCTGTACTTTGATCCCCACACAAGGTGATGCTGCTCCTCCCATCCATCTCATCTTAGATTGGAAATTCACAATCCAACCCTAAGGGACTGCTCTCTTGTCTGAAGTTTGATGGGTCAGTTGGGATCTGGACAGGTTGCGTCAATGGCCCAAGGCCAATTGTATGAGGTTCAGGAACCCAGGTCCTGCCCTTGGGTTACAAGAAGCCCAGGCAGTGTATAGGCTGGGGTAAGAGTGTCTGGAAAGCTACTGGGTGGAAAAGGACCTGGGAGTGCTGGTCAGCAGTAGCTGAACATGAGCCAGTGTGGGCCAGGTGGCCAAGGCAGCCAAGGACATCCTGGCCTGTGTCAGCAATAGCGTGGCCAGCAGGACCAGGGCAGTGATTTCCCCCCCATACTCGGCACTGGTGAGGCCATAACTTGTGTTCTCTGTCCAGTTCTGGGCCCCTCAGTACAAAAAAGATGNGTCCAGTTCTGGGCCCCTCAGTACAAAAAAGATGTTGAGGTGCTGGAGAGTGTCCAGAGAAAGGGCAGCGGGGCTGGGGAAGGGTCTGGAGCACAAACTCTGTGAGGAGCAGCTGAGGGAGCTGGAGGTGTTTAGCCTGGAGAAAAGGAGGCTCAGGAGAGACCTTATCACTCTCTAGAACCATCTGAAAGGAGGGTGTAGCCAGGTGGGAGTCAGCCTCTTCTTCCAGGCAGCCAGTGACAGGAGAGGAAATGGCCTCAAGCTGTGCCAGAGGATGTTCCGGTCAGACACTGGGAGGAATTTCATCACTGAAACAGTGATTAAGCATTGGGATGGGCTGCTCAGGGTGGTGGTGGAGTCACCATCTCTGTAAGTCTTCAAGAAACGTGTGAATATGCACTTGAGGACCGGATTAATGGTGAATGTCGTGGTGGTGCTAGGTTGGACTTGACGATCTTAAAGATCTTTTCCAACTTCAGCAACTTTATGATTCTATGAGTGAGGCTCTACCTTGGAAGATGTTAGAGAGGATGCAAAGGAAAACTTTGATGAAATAAGCTCCAGAAAAAAACTTGTATAAAAGGGGAAAATTAGTGGATAATTAGAAATTTGAAGGACAGCTGCAGATAACTGGGACATTTCTTTTCCAGACCAGTTCTTGGAAACAAAGGGAATGAAACTTTCTACCACCTCCTATCTGTGTAAATAAATTAAAGGGAGGTTACAGTTGTCCCAGCCTGGCACTATGTGGTAGGTACAGCTGATGCTGTCCATCCTGACCTCCACACTGCAGTGCAGCAGCCCAGTCTGAGGTATGAAACTACTTTTGAGATAGCTGCTGTTCCTCCCATGTAACTGGACAGAGAAAGGATGGTCAAAGATGGGACAGCCCAGCTAAACTTTTCCCCATTGAAATGAATGAAGTGGTGACGAGAAAGGACTCTATACCAGCAGTGGCTGCATTGTTCCTCTCTTTCTCCATGGAACAAAAGAGAACGATGACTTAGATTAGACACAGAATCTTGCAAATTTTCCATGCTAATAGAATATTAGGTCTGTAAGATGTCCTTGACCTCACCAAAATGATGCAGCTGTCCATTTCTTGCCTTGGAGGTCTGTGTAGCTCAGCAACTACTCTTCAGTAAAACGGATGTATTTCTAGTAGCTGGAGAAGTGAAACTTCTAGTGAGTGAATGATAGGATCTTCAGTGTGATGAGTTAATCTATTAAAGAGGGAGAGCTATCATTTCAAAGCAAGATGAATATGGTCCAGTTGCCTAAATTGTATATGTAAATGTGGTCAATGCATCAAGGAAATGGCATACCCAACATGAATCACTAGGAGGAAGGAACAACAACAAAAAAATAGTAGTGATGGTTGCATGCAAGAAAGTGGTACTGGCATTCACAACACCATAATATGGCTGTATCATCCAGAGAGTCACAAAATGCTTCGGCAGAGATGAAGAATGTTTAGCACAGCCTTGACTATAAATAGATAAACTATACAAATAGCGAGGGTAAAAGAAAAGAAAAAGCAACTGAAAGAGATGATAAAATCCGCTTTGTTTGCAAGGCAAAGATAAAAGTACATGGATGCAGGCCTGAAATGGGTTTAGCATAATGACAAACAGGGAGATTTGAGATGCACACTCAAAAAGAGGATGTATCTTGATAGGCAAAGAAAATGAGTGCCAGAGAGAAGAACCAGTGAAGAGCAAACTCCAGGGGAAAAAACTAGAGCCAAGTATGTAAGCATGCAGGCTATGTAAGATCAGAGACATGAAATAAGTCTCGGGAGAGTGGTAAAGATAGCAAGTCAAAGATGAAGATAAAGGAACCAGCTCAGAACTGCAGTTCTATTGAAAAGCTACAAGAGCTCTGCATCCCTCAATATTTTGAGGAAACATCTGGGGTGACAATTTGTGCATTGTAAAACTTCAGCTCTTGGAATTACACGATCATACAGAGAATTAAGGATTTAATTTTAAAACTCAGTCATTTTAGTTTAAACTGGAGGAAAAAAGAAGTGTTCTGCATAAATCCTAAAAAAATCCAACAGCAAAAGGAAATCAGTGGGAAGGAAATTTATTCATCTGGGCATTTTTACATGATTTTAAATCAAATAGTATTATTTCTGAACACTCACAGTCTTCCCTATTCCCCAGTCCCACTTTGAGGACAGAAGTTCAGGGGAACCAGGAGAAACCTCTCGAGTCCTGTTTCATATCCCCTCACAGCCCAGTGATGACTACTTGCCTGACATAGGTGTTATAGTGTTTTACGTGGAAGCAGAAAATAGATATTCTAAAAGAAATATCCTGATAAAAATCACAGAATCACTGAATGGTTTGGGTTGGAAGAGACCTTTAAAGGTCAGCTAGTCCAACATCAATAAGCAGGGACATTTTCAGCTAGACCATTTTGTCCAGAGCCCCATCCAAACCGACCTTGATTGTTTCCATGGATGGGGCATCCAGAGCTAATCTGGGTCATCTGTTCCAGTGTTTCACCACCTTCAGCATAAAAAATCTCTTACCTTATATCTAGCCCGAATTAACCCTTTCACTTTAAAACCATTGCCCCTTTTCTTATTTCTACAGGCAGTCCTACTTGAAAGAAACCTCTTCAAAGTAGACTTCCATGTGTAAACTTATATTCCTGGGGTTATCCCAGGAATATCTTTTTGTGTTTGAGGAGAGGGGATGCTATAACAGAACACACACTCCCTCACATGCCTTTGAAGTGGGGGAATGTGAAGTGAAGTGTTGTGCAAGTGTTGGGATCTCCCTTATCCAGCACAACTTCATGCTTAACAGCAAGAGGCCTTATGTCTTCACAAGAAGGTGTTTGTGTAACTCCTCTAATAATAAATAAAATAAACCACCGAAAGAGAATGAGTGATGAAGAAACAGGATGTCCTAGTGCTGTACTGAGCTCGTCCAAGGTGGCCCTGAGGCTGGAATGCTCTGTCTGGCACCCATACAGCCAGATATGGCTGCAGTGACTCTACTTTTGCTCACATAGCCAAGTGACAGAAAAGTCTTGAAAAATGAACCTTCTCCCATTCTGTGAAGAAATGAGAAGCTAACCTGGGGTATCTGCAGCAACTGGCAACTCCATTTGCTTTTCACTGTATTCCAGGCTATCAGTCTTATTTTCTACTTGGCTACCAGTGTCAATCAGCTGCTAATAAAAAATCAAAATAAGGTCCAGACTTGTGATTTCATGCTGTGACAGTGCAAAGCTTGCAAGCTAATACCTGAAGGGAAGTGACATGTTATCCCAGGGGAAATGCAGATTCTCCCGTGCACCAGAGAATCAGTACTGACTTCTTGGCTGTAGCGGACTGTAAAGCACAGCTGGGTGGGACATATGGAGAGAGAGTGTAATTTCCTATCAGCAAGTTCAAGTTCAGGGGGCAGGGAGTTAAAGAGCAGAGAAATGAGCAAGAGTAAATATTGTTTGTGCAGTCAGCTTAAGCCTGGTGCAGACCCTGGCACAGCATGATGGGAAGGACACTGGAGCAGGCTGGAAAGCCAAGATTGATGGCTACTTCATCTCTTTGCTAGGGCAAAACTAGGAAGAGGTGAAGCGCAGAACAGTGTAGTTTGTGAAGGACTAAGTTAGCCAGTGGTTTTTTTTTTTACTATACATATATACATATATATATATATAAAAGCCCTTGTGCAGTCCTTACTACACTGGTAATCCCAGTGTCTGTCTGTCAGCACTGAGGCTGGGATAGTGAGTTTAAGCATAGCACATCCCTGGCAGACAGTTATCACCAACCTTGCCTGGCTGCTTTTGGTCATCTGAGGCATGTCCTTAGTGTACCCAGCTGAAACAAGTGGCTTCTCCAGAAGAAAATCATCATGTAAGGTTAAATTCCAAATCTTTAGCTGTGAAACTGGAACAAGATGAGACTGACTTACCGAATTGGACATTAGAGCTGAGCTTCTAAGCTTAGCAAGATTAGTATCAGCTCTGTATCCAGCACAAGAAGACTGAGTTTGTCTAGAGCACAAGTTCTTTTCACCTCAGGAAAATCTGCAGAAAATCAGACTCAGCGCAGGGAAGTGATGGCCTCGAAGCAGGAAAGAGCAGATATGTGTTAGACATCAGAGCTCTGAAACACGTGAGTGACATAGCTACAAGTGCGGCAGCCTGGAACATGCTGAAGAGCAGCAGAAGGTCCTGGTACTTTCCTGAGGAATATTTAGGGAAAAAACGGTAGAGTGAGTGTTTTAATCTACCTCCCCTTGATGTGCAAAAGTCCTATTCATTGGCTTATTAAACATTACAGTGAGCTGGACAAACCTTTTTTGGTTCTTGTTTGCACTGTGGCAAGAATTAGGATATCTTTATGTTAAGCACCGCGCGGATGTATAGTCTGTTTCTGTTCCTGTTTTGCAAAATGGAGAAAATATATGACATGAAATAATATTGTGCAGATGGAGAGATATGCTGGAGTTTATTCTTCTTTATAGACACTCAGTTTTCGTTCAAAGAACTGCCTCAGCTGCATTCTCAAATTCCAGAGTCAAGTAGATGAATTAGTGGGAAAAAAAGTTTCCTGCATTTCCTAATTTAAAGAGTCCCATACACCCCTGGGAAAATACCAATTTTGAGAAAATATTTCCATTTTTCAAAACAACATTTTGAAACTAACCAAAGTGCTTATTTCAAAATGTCAATGCTTAGTTTCAAATTTCTGGTTTAACTCAGACTTAATTTTTTCTAATGCAATAAGGAAATTCCTAGAGAGAAAATGTAAATCTTTTCTTGATGCTTGATTTTAGTGAAATCTGCAAAAGAGTAAACTCCAAGGATAATTTACAGTTCAAGAACACAAATTATTTTTTATGGAATATATAATGATTAGTTTTCCTCTTAACATTTGCGCGCTTGTTATTTTGTTTTGCCTTTTTAACATTTCTGTGACGTAGCTTCAAGTTAATAACAATTTCTCCAACCTCACAAACAAGCAAAGATTTAGATCAAAGCCACCAGGAAGTTTGCCGTCAGCACTGATAAGGACAAGGTGCAGCCTCAGGTTCATTGCCTCCGTAATTTACATTACCAGTGTGTTTCGGCTGACTGGATGTCACCTAATTCACAAACTGATGATGCTGGATATTCAGTTTCCACCCTTCCCTTAAACTCAGGCCATCAGACTGTTAATTCATCAGTGAAAATCCACTCACTTTGTGTCTGGAATTAAATCACTAGAAAAACCTGTGTATTTTATTAGGAATTAATCAGAGGAGCAAGCCTAGGAATATGATCTATTTTTTTGTTTTGCTAGAGCACTTATATTATTGTTCTCTGTTTCTGTGTTTTCCCTCTGCAGAAATAAACTCTTTTCTTTTTATCTTTGAGACATTCATACAATAAAATTCTAATTTTTTTCATACCATCAGTTGCAATTTCTTTTATTATCGCACTGTATTTTATATGTTAGATTCTCCAATTCATATAGTAGGTAAGACAAAGATAAAAGAGTGAATCCTATCTACAGAGAAACTTTCTCATTGAGTGCAAAGGACCACAAAGCTGTGGGTGGTGTAATTGTATAAATAATTTAAAAGGCAAAGAAAATAGATGTGGAATGCAATTGCTGAATGTGTACTTTCTGTCAGATGTTTAATATTTTTTGTCAAGGGAATTAAGTTAGTTTTATTCTACACTCAAGCTGTTAAAAATACACACACACACACTTGAACACATACAACAGCATATGATAGCAATAAAAGATGAAAGTACTTTCCTGCATTAGTTGTACTGGCTCCAGCTGACTGTCCCTATCTTTGGTCGGTGTCTTTGTCAATGCATCAGTGTTATATTCTCTAAATTTCCAGTAATTTAAATATACTAAGCTAGCAGGTAATGTTACTGCTGGAAAATCTATGTGAAAAGCAGTGTCAGTACTTTGGGGAAAAACCTCCTCTCTCTTCTCTACCTTCTGCTCTCCTAAAGATGCCATTAAGTCTGGGGCTGCATCCCTGTGCTGCAGCAGAAGGTTCCTCCCATGCTGTGCATAGATGCTGGGATCATGAATGTGTTGCTGTGTGCAGCTGTTTCTGTGCTGCAATGATGAGCAACAAAGAAAAATCTGAGTGTAAAACCCTGCATAAGGAAATGGAAGTTTCTGTCACAGATCAGGAGTGCAGGTGGGGTTTTAGACACACAAAAGATGTGGTTTTTTTCTGTTTCTCCTAGAGGAACCCAGCTGTTACAATGGGCAAAGATACTGCATGGCCACACTGTACCAGGACTCCAAAGAGGCCCTGCTGCCCAGACTTGACCACACATAGATGCTCTTCAGCCGAACTTGTGCAAATTTCTCTGTGGACATTAGTATTTCAGCCAAAGATAGGCGTGTTTGACACGAGCAGTTAAAGCAGTCCTCATTTCCTGGGACAGCAGACACAGATGGTTTACAGCAAAGCGATCCTAAGTATGCATTTCCCTGCACTGGTTTAAGATCACGCTGTGAAGAAGGCTTGTCTGCCAGGAGGGTCACTGACTGGCAAGGCAATTGCAGTACTTTGGTTATCTCACGTTAATTCCCCTGTGGGTGCTTATCACATTTATGCCCTGTGGAGGAAATAGAAGACATTGGCAGGTTATCACCTCATGGCTACCCTGAGGCACTCAGCTGGATGTGCTGATACCATCATCATCAGATCTCACACAACTGCTCTGCATGTCACCTCCCACCTAGCCCCCTAGTCCAGCTTTGGGAGAAAAAAGTGAAGCATGGCTGATTCTCATGTGCAAAATGACCATCAAATAATAAGAGGGATTTAGTAGTGTTTGTTCTGAAGGTAACTCTGAAGTCTTCAGTCTCAGACTTCTGCCCAGATTCAGATTGAAAAACAAGGAGACTCCCATCTCCTTTCTTACACAGTTTGTATAGCAGTGGTGTAGAGGCAAAAGAGATTTCTGCGGGTTATGTGAGGAAACTTCTTGTTATTAGGTATGGGCATTATAATATAGCCCTGCACATCCCATGGATCGATGATCTTTGTGAAAGGTAATTCTGACCAGCCCTATAACCTCCATCACTGTGGAGCTGATTTCTCAGAAATCTCTGCACAGACATTACTGGATTATCCTTTCTCCTATAGCACAAGGCCTCCCTACTGCAGAAGGATGGAAAGCTGTGCTGTATCCAATTTACCATGTGGTAAATAGGACAGAAACATATTCTTTCTGTGTCAGAACACTTGCAGTAATATATTTTTGGAGGGACTGCCCGTACTGAGCAGGCCTTTGCATGACAAGGTTAGCTGTTATGAGATTTGGTCCCTGTGTCCAAGAACTAAGTTTTGTTCTTGGTCTGAGTTTCCATGCCCCGGCCCCCTTTCCGCTGTCGCCTATGGTTGGTAAAGTGCATGGTGTTGTTCTGTTAAACAGCTCCTGCACACAGCCTGACTTTGTATTCTGCATATCCATAGGCATTGCCCGTGAGAGGGGGCTTTGTGCTGCCAAGAGCTGCTGGTTGGAAAAATACTTCTGATCATGTATAGTGCTATTGTTGCTCAATACCACTGCTTGATCAGCAAAGCTGTATCCTAACTTCTGCTACAATATTCAAGGAAAACATATATGTCAGCAAGGGATCCTGGGCAATAAACCCTCAGTGGCTCAAGAGCTGGTGAGCAACACAGTCCTGTACAAGATGCAAAATTCACCCCCTTCAGAGGAGAAGACACACAGGAATATTTAGAAAAACTGGGAGTTTTAATTTCCTTTTCTGTGAACATCATGTCAGGTGCTGAGGAGGCACTCACCTAATGCACTTCAATACTAATTGAGCCTGTCGAACTCAGTCTTCTGTGGGAAATGAGAAAAAGACAGCAGCTGATGACAGCATGGGCTGGGAAATACATTGAGAGGCCAAAAGAAGAGCAGAGCACAAAGATAGAGAAGCTGTGAAGTAAGATCTGAGCTTTGAGCTTATTTCAAAGTGGAGGTTAGGTATTTAAAATTGAAAATAGTGATGAACAAGAAGGGACCTTTGGAAGAGGGGTTAAGCTTAGCAACAAATGATCACAGATGGAGGATCTATACCAGTAAAACGAGAACTCACTGAGAGTTCTTGCCCCCTGGATAAACTAACAATTTATCCGATCTTCATTTGTTCTTTAGGAGTACCTGGTTCAACCCATATCGTAAACATTACACTGAGAGCTCCATGCCCCAGAGCCATGAGATCAACTCGGCAGTGCAGCTTCCATTGAAAATAAGTAAGGCCCTGGCCTTTGCAGTAAGAAGGAAAGCTTAAAAACATGAAGGTAACTGATACAAGTAAATGTAGTAATGAAGCTTAAGAGCAACCCCTGTATTTCAGTGACAGTCTTACTTCAGCCCACTGTGTGTGTCAGGGAAAACACCCATGGTGTTGTAGGACAAAAAAGTAGTTCAAAAGGGCCCCTGGGACAGGCTCACAGGACTGAGAGAGTCCTTCTGTATCATTTTTCTGGGTATCAAAGGCAATCATGGAAGAAAACTTCCATGACACCAACGTTCCTCGGCTACCAGGAAGAACTGGCTACCAAGAGCCTAGCACTGCCCATCAGCATCAGAGATCACAGATATAAGGTCAATTCATTGAAAGAAAGGGAATTGTTATACACATGCTATTGTGTTAGGAAGAACCTTTCTACTTGCTGTCATTTGATAGTAGAAGAAAACTCTCTCAGACGAGTTTCATGAGTGTGTTAGTGAGGGTCTTTGACTGTCTTCACAGAGCTGTTTTATGTTCAAGGCCTACCTGCCGTGTCACTGGAATATTGTGGACACACTCTCATGCTGCATTTACAGCCTGGCAGTCCCCAGCTCTCAGACCACCACCAGTGAGGCTGAAAGTGTTTCACTAGGAAGGTGTTACACCCACAGAGCTGGTGAGAGAACTGAGCTATGGAGAAGTGACGTTCTGAAGGCCACTCAGCCTTGCGGGGTCAGAACTACTCAGTGGAGTCCCGATCTCTGGGGTCTTCTAGGAGTGGATGGTGCTTCTGTCCCATCTGTGCCACAGGAGTGGTTTAAAGCATCACAAAGGCCACCTCTAAATATTTCTTGTGTCACAAAGAGTTCCTCATCCTTAGCACAGGTGATCTAAAGGAAAAACAGGCACTGGAAAGTTTGAGTATAAGCATTTGGCTTAAAACAAGCATTTGCCTGTAGCTTAGTGGAAGGATTCCAGTACCTGAAAAACTGCCACAACTGTGCTTCAGTTAGTTTTCCTGATCCTATGCATGTGCCTTTTCCTGTCTTATTCCTTTAGAACCCCTCAAAGCTGCTTTTCAAGAAAGGCTGGATAAGACTCTGTCTGTCAAAACAAAATAAAACAAAACAAAAATAGCTCAGATTAACCCTGGGTCATTTTGCTAGCAAGAATAGAGGAAATGAGCCATGGAAGAGAAGGATGGATGGGAAAAGGAGGGTGCTGGAGAATGATACTTCATTTTACAAATATCAAGATACCATCTGAGTGTTGGCAAGACACTCAAATTCTTAAGACTCCTATGTGGTGGATATGTCTAATGTCTGTGGTAGGAATAATCAATAGGCCGCTCTAACACTTGAGTGTCATCTGCAAAGCAGGCACATCGACCCTCATTGCCAAAGCTAGTTAACTTGGATACCTAAGTCAACTGTCTGTCTGTCCACAACCATTTCCTTAGATGCCTAAATACAATTTACTTTCACCCACCTTCACATAAAACATAAACATAAAACTCACCATACCTGTCCATAGTAGTATCTCTGGGTAAAAATTGAAATCAAAAACAAAAGGAAAGGCCTTATTCAACAGGAACACAGTTTCCCACTTTTCCTTTTGTTTTTAAACGCAGCAGTACAAATACTTATTTTGTAATAGACCATGGATGTACAACTGCTAGCTACACAGTGCAATGAAAATTAAATCTTCACCCAATGGGCTTAGATGGAACTTGCAGGAAGCAACATAAATAAAAAATGTATTATTCATTACTTCATTGCTTATTTGCTGTGAAGGATATGAGAAATTGCTCTTCAAGTGGCTTATGATTTCATAGTGCAATAAAAATGAAATCAATGGCCAATATGCCCAACATTTAAAAACAATTCTTTATCAAATAAAACCTTGTTTCCTATGGTGCCTTTCATACCAACTATATTCCAACAAGTTATGCATACTGAAAGAATCCGATTACAGAGATAATAAATAGGAAAGGGGAGTGTGATGAAAGAGATACTGGGAGACAAGGGGAGAAACATAAATATAATATGCTACAGAACAAATGTTTCTCTTACTTAGCTTTGGGTATAATGGGATGCTGTTGGAAGTGGTAAAAACCCCAGCATGGTCCATTTTCAAAGGCCACAATCAGCAACCATTTATCAGCTGAAGGATATGCTGATGTTTAAAGGGCATCAAATCAGGTCCATAAAAGCTAATGGAAGGCTTTTGCTTTCTCTGTGTATTGGATCAGGCTCGAGTGTACATATTAAACCAATAATACACATCTCTCTTTTTTTTATCTCAATCTCTACATCAAAAGAACGAAACTCCGAAAGGACTTTTTCAAGAATGGCAACAAATCACCAAACAAAGATAAAAACTCTTTTAACTCTGCAAACTTGATGTCTTTCTGGCACTTTTTACTCAGGTGTCATTTCACAAGATACTTGGAAGAAAATGTGTTTTCAAACCGTAAAATAAACTTACTGGGGCGAAAAAAAAGGAAACTGTTACATTCTTCTGAAATGCAAAATGCAGTACCTGAGGTAGTTGACTAATTGAAATATTACTTCAATCAGGCAAATATTTTCTAATATGAAAATTTAAGTCCTCAATCCACTAACGTGAAAAACAGCAAAGTATTTGAAAAGAGAGAGACCTGAGCAGAATGCAAAATAAAAACAAGTGTTAAAAATACTATCCTTAAACTAACATGTTTCAGCTTAAAAATCTACTTTACAAAGGCATGAGACAGGCTCAGTTTTCTATCTGGCAGAACAAGTATGTTTACAGGTACTTAAAAAAATTTACAGTAATATAGTCTCATTTCTTTTTAAACATGTTATGCTGATTTCACAGATAATCAATAATGGTTTTCAAACATTTATGAATGTACCAGATTTAAATATAAGATGTGCAAACAAGAGGCATTTTTTATACAAAAAAGAGAGATTCTATCCTACTGGAGTGGATTAAGTACTCTAAGAAAATCATGGCTGACACAATTATTTCTATGATTATACTCTAAGAAAGTAAAAAGTTATTTAAAATAAAGGGCAGTACTGACATAAGGAATGGGCATAAGGAGATAAGGTGAAAAAAGAAAAGTATATGCGCAGTGAAAGCAGCAAGGTTAGGCAGTGTGGGAGAAATATGCCACAGTAGTGAGAAAATTCGTGTGGCCAAAACTCAGCTGAAGTAGAAGCTGGACTATGGGGGAAAATAAAAAGAGTTTCAAATACATTACTGGCAAAAGTCAGTGCAGAAATAACATCAGCCTGTTACAGGATGAGGATGATCACTTCATAGACAGGGACAAAGACAAAGAAGAGGTGTTTAATGCTTTCTTTGCATCTGTCTTCAACACAGATGACTGAGGGGATCCAGTGCCCTGAGCTGGAGGAACATGGCTCTAAGAATGACCAATCCTCAGTTGACCATGAAGTAGTGTGGGATCAGCTGCTCCAGATGGACCCTTATAAATCTATGGGGCCTGGTGAGATTCATGTGAGAATACTCGAAGAGCTGGCTGATGTCATCACAAGGCCCCTCTTGATGATTTTTGAGCAGTCTTGGGAATCTAGAGAGGTCCCAGTTGACTGGAAGTTGGCTAATATTGTCCTAGTTTTCAAGAAGGGCAAGAAGGATGACCCTAGAAACTACAGGTCTCTCAGTCTCGCTTCAGTGCCTGGTAAAGTTATGGACAAGATTATTCTGGGAGGTATTGAAAAACACCTGAAGGATGACACAGTCACTGGTCACAGCCAGCACGGCTTCGTGTGGGGAAAGTCCGCTTATCAAACCTGATTTCCTGTCATGACAAGGTAACCCACCCAGTTGATAAAGGGAAGCCAGTTGATGGAATCTTTTTGCATTCCAGTAAACCTCTTGACACTCTGTCTCCCAGTGTCCTTCTGGACAAAATGTCCAGCACACAGCTGGACAAACACATCATGTGTGATGTGAGCAGCTGGCTCATGGGTGGGACACAAAGGGTCACAGTGGATGGGGTGACATCAGACTGGTGATCTGTCACTGGGCTCCATCCTCAGCCCTGTGCTCTTCAACATCTTCATAAATGACTTGGACACAGGACTGGAAGGGATACTGAGCAAGTTTGCTGAGGGCACTAAATTGGGAGGAACTGTTGACTTCCACAAGAGCAGAGACACCCTGCAGGGAGACCTTGACAAATTAGAGATGAACAATCACCAAACGTGTAACAAAGACAAGAGCTGGATTCTGCACCTGGGATGGGGCAGCCCTAGCTGTATGGACAGGCTGGGGAATCAGATGCTGGAAAGAAGTGCTGAGGAAAGAGACCTGTAGTCCTGGTCAATGGCAAGTTGAACATGAGTCAGCAGTGCCCTGGCAGCCAGGAGGGCCAACCCTGTCTGGGGGGCAGCAGGCACAGCTTCGCCAGCCAAGCAAGGGAGGGGATTGTCCCGCTCTGCTCTGCACTGGGGCAGCCTCACCTCAAGTGCTGGGGCAGTTTTGGGTGCCACAATATAAAAAAACCATGGAACTATTAGAGAGTGTCCAAAGAAGAGCCATGAGGAAGGTAAAGGGTCTGGAGAGGAAGCCATTGAGGAGTGGCTGAGATCATGTGGTCTATTCAGGCTGGAGACCTCATTGCAGTTACAACTTCCTCATGAGGGGAAGAGGAGAGGCAGACACTGATCTCGTCTCTGTGTCAGGACTCGATGGTATGGCCTGAAGCTGTCTTAGGGGAGGTTTAGGTTGGATATCAGGAAAAGGTTTTTCACCCAGAGGGTGGTTGGGCACTGGAACAGGCTCCCCAGGAAAGTGGTCACAGCATCAGCCTGACAGAATTTAAGAAATGTTCAGACAATGCTCTCAGGAACATGGTGTGATTCTTGGGACTGTCCCGTGAAGAGGCAGGAGTTGGACTTTGATGACCCTTGTGGGTTCCTTCCAACTCTGGATATCCTATGATTCTATGACATAAAAAATGATTGCAAACAGTGTCAGAGCACATTTAATCTGAAAATCAGAACATTAGTAATCAGCAAAGGAGTAAATATCTGCGTAAGTCTCCGACAGGACCAAATGTGGGGCAAGAATAAAGATGTTTCCACACATAGCGAGACTGGGTCTAGGTGAGGTGTGGTCCCATAGAAAGCCAGACCTACTGCCCATGAATGTCTATTCCTACCATTGTTTCACCTTCCCAAAATACTGCTGAACCTAGCTTTTGGACAGCTTGGGTCTGTTCAAAACCTTCCCAATGTCAAGAGAATCTTCTTTCCATTCTTGTCTCAACCATCTTTCACAAGCTCTTTGTTTCCTTCATATTCCTGGATTTCCTTCTGCTGGCCTAGATTTTGCTCCCTTCTAACTTGAAGGTCAGTATCTAAACCATTTCCTCAATTGCTCTCTTATCACTGCACAGCAAATTTCCCCTCAGTACGCATTGTGCAGCCAGAGTCTCCGGTGCCTTTTTCACCCCAGGCCTGCTAGAAAGTCTCCCCTGAGATATGTCATAAGTAGAAATACAAAGTCAAAGAACCCTAGATTTTGGCAGCAACCACTGAGAACATGCTGAAAATACAAAAATATTTTAATTCTCCGAAGGGAAGACAACTTTGTGATAGGGTTGAGAAGAAGGGAAAAAAAAAAAAAGAAAAAGGAAGCACTAAAAATCTCTTTGCCAACAGAGAAGACAAGCTTTGTTAAACTATTTTATTGTAACACTGAAATAGCCATAAAAGTCCCAGGCAGTTATTTTGGATTATCTTAGTTTATCTAGTTATCTGGGTTTACAAAGACACCCACTTCACAAAAAGACATTGTGGTTTTTAAGAAACATTAACTAGACAACACAACCCTCCATCTTCATTCAAACTTTACCAAAGACTCTGCCAGATGGGGCTGTGGAAGCACAAAGGTTTTCCTTCCCACTAAAACACACCACACCAAACATTTTTTCTTTTATTTTCTCAGTCTCTAACTGAGCAGATACTTGAAGAGAGAAGCATTACAAGTCATGTAATAGTCAAGACTAAAGTTTCCTCCTAGTAGTCTAAATCTAGTTTCTGTGGACTCCTCTCTAAGTCTTTTTTAAACTAGTGCTATGTAGATACTCTGGTGAGTCTTAAAGCGTATCACCAGTTAGAGCAAATAAAGACCTTGATATCAGCTCTGGTGGTTTTTAGCCTAATACAGAAAGGCATAATCCGGTCCAGGGCCTGAATACAGGTGGGCAAATTCCATGTGGACAAATATATACCTTTTAAGTAATGAGAGCAATTAATTAGCAGAACAACACGCCTAGACCACAATGGATTTTACAGTCTTTCTTGCAGGTTAGGTATCTTTCTAGAAGCTGTGTTACTCTCGGCAAACAAACACTTCAACTATTGAAACCTTTCTAAACACGTGCATTAGCAACAGTATGGCCTGTCTCTCTGGTCTGTGCTATAAAGCATGTCAGAAAAAATGTTCTTATAATTCTTCGCATTTATAAACTAAATTAAAAAAAACCACAAACCCAGCCTATTAAGCCATTTTTGAGTAGTGTTCCTACTGCAAAATGAAAAAAAAAAATATCTTTTCACTGTAAATGTAGTTTAGCAACATCTAGAACAGAGTCTCCCAAACTCAGCTACCTAGATAGCACAGAAAAGAAATTCCAGGGCACTATGCTAGCTGTAGAGTCAATAACTGCAACAAGTTTTAGCTTTCAGCTCATGAATCCAGTGTTCTCCCCCTTGAAAGCAGGAGCAGCAGCTCTTGGCTATTGTTCAAATAATAAAAAACCTACAGATACTCAGGCAGCTAAATCTCCATATTCTTAGTGGAAGAGTTACTAAGTGGATCTTTGTATGCTAAGCAGAGCAACTTGAACATCTGTGATGGTCTTATACATGTTTAGAGACAGAAGAGTTGAAATTTTGAAAGAAAAAGCCTTATTTAGAGAGGCAGTGCCCTAAAAGAAACAAAAAGCCCCAAACACTATTAATAACAAGTTAGGACCAGCTTTGTAAAGAACCCTTGTGTGTGAGCTGTGAATAGCTTTACAGCCTGAGAAGCACCAGGTCCTAAACTGGTTTGTTCATTCTTATCCCCTGTGGTCCAATTAGTCTTTCACAACTTGCTCGACTTGAATCCTTGAAGGAAGTCTAGCTTTTAACAATAAATTCCCACTGAAATCTAGTTTAATCGATGCGTTTTGGAATACTAAGCTTCCTCTCCAGTACTATCTCAAGCATCAGCATACAGATGAATAAAGAATTTACCATTAGTAGAACCTTTTATTTCAGAGATGATAAACTTTTGTGGCTGAAAGAAGTGCCAGTTGAGCAGAATGACTGCAATCGCTGGGTTTGTGGGACATCTAGTGGGGAAAAAAGGTTACTGTCATGGGTTTGCAGTTTCTCAGACACTATTCAGGGAGAAAGATAACCCTGCGAACACAACAACATTAAGCAGAATTGTGAGAAACATGAGGGTACTTGCACCTGAGTGCCTGGGAAAAAAAATCATCTGCTACCCTGAGTGTGTTTCCCAGAGCATGAGTGCTTTCTGCTCTTCCACTGCAGTCTGGTATCACACGCACACTGAGAGAGGCATTCCCTCTGCTGGCTGTGATCTTGTGCATGGTAACGTAGCCAAAACAGTGGCGAAGGTAGAGCAGCCCAGGTATCGGCATGGGCTGACAACTTCAGCATGTTACCAGAATCGTGAACAGCCTATGTGTACCCATTGTTGTTTCTCCTGGCCGTAAGTCAATGACCTATAGTGGGTCATGCTATAGCTTTACCCAATCCAGCATTCCTCTCCCAAAACAGCCCCTGAAGAGCTACAGGTCTTCTCAGTGTACTTTCCCAGCCTCCAGACATGCCTGACACAGAAACTACTCTGAGCTTCCTCTTTGTGTCAAACAGAATTTTTTTCCATTCAAGGAACAAATCCTATCTTTTAATCCATGCTACCATCTGGCATTCACAAGCTTCTGCCAGTGTTTTCCACACTTCAGAGCCTATTATGAAATACTTCATTTTGATGTTAAATCTGGCAGTGCTTTGTTTCATTTAACATCTCTCAGTTCTATGTCATTATGAAAAAGAATCGTAGAATCATTCAGTAGTTTGAGTTGGAACGGACCTTTAAAGGTCATCTTGTTCAAATCTCTTGCAATCACCTGGGACGTCCTCCACTAAGTCAGGTCGGTCAGAATCCCATCCAACCTAACCTTGAATGTTTCCAGAGATGGGAAGTCTACCACATCCTATTCCAGTGCCTCATCACCTTCCTTGTAAAAAAAACTTTCTTCCTTGTATCTAATCTAAATAGACTATCTGTAGGGAAACGCCACTACCTCTAGTCCTATTGCAAAAGGCAATTTATCCCCAAAGACTGGATTATCTTTCCACATATCTTCTCTGTGTTGCTCTGTTTAGACATCTCTTCTTTTTTTCTCTCTAACATACCTTTTTTTGTAGGTAGTAGAACCTTTGCCTGTTCAGTTGATCTTTGAACAGATGCTGCTGCAAATCTTGGTTCATCTTTGCCACCCTTTGAAACTTTTTCTTTTTTTTATTAGTTCTGCTATATCCTCTCAGTGACAGCATTTCTGAGCTGAAAACAGTGGTCAGGATACACTCACACCATGAATTTCTGTAGTAACATAGCTGTATGTCCCTTTTATTTACTTTTCCTTTCCCAGTAACTCTTACTATTCTATGCTTAACTGTAACTGCAAAGTGAGCTGACATTTTCACAGAAATATGTTATGAGTCTCCTTCCTCAGAGATAGTAATTAGTGCTGGATCTGTCATTCTACCTGTGATTTTTTTTCTTCAAATGCATTTCTGCATGTTTGGCAGCACTGGATTTCACTAAGTATTGTATCCTCTAGCCTACCAATAGCATGAAATCCTTCTGCACAGCATGTAATCCTGCATGGCTGTTTCTTGGCTTTCTTGCCATGAGTAATTTACTACCACATGCAAAATTTGCCATCCTCTTCTGACTCCCTTTTCCTACACCATTCATGAATACATCAGATAGCAAGGCCCTAGGATCCCCAGAGGACTGAGAAAACAGACTTTTATTCCTACTCCATATTTCTACCTGTAACTAGTCATCAATTTATGAGGAACATTTAATCTCATTCTTTTATAGATTAGCAGGTTTTTTTGACACTTTGAGAAACATTGTTGAAAGTCTCCTGGAGATAAGCATGTGCTCACATAACCAAGCGCTTCTTCAAAGAGGTCCAACACAATCCTGAGGTGCTACTATCTTCCTGTGAAGTCACACCTAATTGTTCTCCACTATGGCATGTCGATTCATGTCTCTACTAAATCTAATTTGCAGTGCTGCCATGGAGCCTGAATCAAGTTTCCCTGGACTATCTTTTCTGTCACACTCTTTTGTATCATCTCTCATAGCCATTGACTGCCCCAGGCAAGAGCAAACCCATCCTGGGGGTATCACACAGCAAGAATAGAGGTTCAATTGCAATCAACTTATAAAGCCCTGAGACTGGGGTAAATTAATGGTGGGTATTCATGTCTGAATTCATAATTGGTGTCCCTGGTTCTTTTAAGATCCCCATCCTTTGTCTCTTAGAAATAACTGACCATTACATAAATGACCACTGGGAACAATCCCAGCCCAGGACATGACACTTTTCCCTGATTTAAGTGAGCTCATAAAACATAAACTTTACCTGTCAAACACAGGTAAAGAAAAGCAAAGTAAAATGAGTGAGATCTGTTCCTGTTCATGACCTTGAACAATTCTCCTTTCAGTCTTGTATATCGTTCTCCTCTCCCAGTTCTCCTGCCCTCAAATCTCTCTTCAAACAAAATTCTTTTAGAACCAGATCAAGCTTCACTTCTGGACAATTTCTCAAGTTCCCCAGGGTAACATATGGGTTGGGATATACTTTCCTGTCTTCATGAAACAGCTAACATTGGAAATAGAGCCCTTAATTTTTGTATATTGTAAAGTCAAGTAAATGCAGGCGTGTAATTTCTTTCTTTGTTATTTGAACAACATGTTCTGCAAAGACCTTCCTTTCCTTTTAAAAATACGGTTCATGAAACAGGAGAGTTTACCTCATTTTTCACAATCACTGCACTAGCAAGGTTCACTAATAAACACTGATGTGTTAAGATTAAGGAAGAGCACTGCTTAAAAGATCAGTTTTGTATCACGCTTTGAAGGTGACAACATCTGGTTTTGATGGACTGCCACAGAAATTCTGGGATGGTTTAAAGAGGTTGCCCTGACTCCAGTTATGAAAAATACCCATTTACAGGCAGATAGCAAAAGAAGAGTAAAATAAAGCATGTTGTATCTGCCTTTTTGCCACTAGCCACAAAAAAATTGGCTGACAGACATATTCAAGTAGTTAATTGAGCATTACTTGTAATAAGAGGTGTTTTTAATGATAGAAGTTAGCCATGCTACTGCTAGCAAAGGGGAATTCAGAACATGCCCTCATACATCAAATCTCTGCTATGTTGTTTATGAGCAGCAATTTGAGATCAGGATTGGATTTGCAGAGGTATGTGAATTGTAAACAGTTTGCAGAAATGGCAACCAAGATTCCAGCATGCTTACTGTAGGCCTAGAGAGGTTTGTGAGGCCTTATTGTTCTTTAAACTTAATTACCAGGTACAGTTAAATCCTAGGCCAGATTTTTATCTTACGTCATGCAAGGAAGGCTGAATTTGATCTTTTGGAGGCATGTCAGTCAGTTGCTGGGAATATCATGTGCATGGTCAGCATCAGATATGCTCTCTTATGCTATTTCAACACTGCTAAAGGAATCTCTCCTAGTATTTTGTGTTCAGCCCTGAGATGAATTCAAATAACTATGGTGAGGTCCTTGTCTAAGGTCCTGTGTAAAGGACTCTTCTCACTAATAAAGCTTAATCAAGAATGGAGAGTAAGTGCTCTCTTTTAATGCTTTGGAAGGAACTGAAACCATTTTATGCAGTACTACAGTATCAAAACTTGTAAACTCACAAGACATACAGTTTGGGGAAGAAACAAGATAATAAAATCATTTCAATCACAGCAAGTGCAGGAGTTCAAACTTTCAGTTCATTTAAAGACCAGTAAGGAAAACAGACTTCCTGCTAGTGGGTTTTAGTTGAAAGTGAGAGGTTCTACTGGTCAGAAAAAGCTGAAACCCCCCATGTTAACACGTTAACAGACAAGGTCAATGTTTTTAGTGTTCAGTATCCCAAGTTTTACAGAAGCTTGCAGTAAGCTCTAAAGATATGAGCTGCCATTTGAAGAAATTCATAGCAGTATTCAGAATTTGAGTTGCACAGTGTGCAGCCGTAGCCACGGATTCTCTTGGTGCTTCCCCTCTCTGTAAAAATCTACAGAAGTGTGCTATGACAAGAGTATTCAGTCAATAAATGGGGATTTGTAAGTTTAAAATAGCACCAGCTGAAATAGTAGGCTAGCATCATGTAAACGTTTTTGCACTTTAAATTCTGATGTCAAGCTTTTGGCAGTTGACACGGCCAACATTTTTTCAAGCCACTTATATAATGCACGGTAAGTACCGGACTTAGCAAAGAAGCAGAGAATGAGTTTGACAGCTGAAAATTGCTACTCCAAAGAAGTAAAAAGAGACACGCAAGCAGGTTTAAAAAGCCGAGTGACCAGAACCGGGGCGAGGTCTGCCAGCAGCAGCGGAGCGCGGCTGCTCCCGTGGGCGAGCGGACACCGGCGGGGCGACAGGGGGGCGACGGAGCGGTGGCCGCCAGAGGGACCCCCGACCCCGCCGGACCTCTCTCCGTCCTTCATCCGGCTCGTCTCAGTGTTCCCACTCCCGGCACGAGTCCCTCTCCTGCGCGCTTCTGCCTCACAGGGAGAATCTGTTTGCGCTGGTTTCAAACGCTAGAGATGTTCCTTCGGAAGGCAGATGGTTACATGAGGTGGGAAAGCCATGTTACAAAAACAAAACAAAACAGGAAGAAAAATTTTAAAAACCCCCAAAAACAACAAAAACACAACCCAAAACCAAAACAACAAGAAGATGCAATAGGAGAAAAATAGAAATAAAACAGTTGAAAAGAGCAGCAAGTCTGAGGGCACACACAGGATGGGGGGAGGAGGAGAGAGGGAGGAGGTGAAAAAGCACAACAGTAGCTGGCATAGAGTGTTGTTTTCTCCACTCTCATTAGAAATAGAGGAACAACTAGGAGAAAATCTGAGCAGGAGTTTTATTACAGAATTTTTGCGGATGAGAAAAGCAGGTCAAGGGAGGTGATTCTGCCCGTCTCCTCTGCCCTCGTGAGACCCCACCTGGAGGAGAGCTGCATCCAGCTGTGGGATCTCCAACAAGAAAAAGACATGAATCTGTTGGAGAGGGTCTAGAGGAGGCCACAAAGCTGATCAGGGGGCTGGAGCGCCTCTGCTATGAGGACAGACTGAGAGGGATATTGGGGATATTTCTGAGGCAGAGAAGGCTCCAGGGAGAACTTATTGCGGCATTTCTGTATTTAAAGGGGGCTTATAAAAAAGCTGGAGAGTGACTTTTTACAGCAAATAGTGATACGACAAGGGGCAATAGTCTTAAACTAAAAGAAGAGAGATTTGGATTAGATGTTAGGAGGAGATGGATACTCACAGGGTGATGAGGCACTGGGACAGAGAAGCTGTCTGGGAAGTGTTCAAGACCAGGCTGGATTCAGCTTTGAGCAGCCTGAACTAGTGAGTGGCATCCCTGCCCGTGGAAGGGAAGTAGGCTGAAACAAGATGACCCTTAAGATCCCGTCCAACCCAAGCCATTCTCTGATTCTAAGTTAAGTTTTAGGATGTCCATTTTCATCTACTTGTAAAAATTTTACCCTTTGTTGTCATTTTTCTTACATTCACTAAGGAGATATTTTTCCTCAGAATCTCACGAATTGCTGCTACTAGATGGGAGCACTTTCCAGATATTTTACATGAGGCTGAATAATTTCAAGATGCTTTGGGGGTTAACTTCCCATGGTTGAGAGTCTCATATTACTGAGACAGACCTTATTTTCATTATAAGTTCTTGGAAATGAATGGAATTGTTCCAAATCAAAATTGGTTTGTTCAGAAACTTTGTCTTTAGACCAAAAAAATAGAGTTAAGAGTTATTAGCAGGATTTTGAATATTCTGTTCTGTTGCTCCACTTATGAAGTAATCTGTCTGAGTCACATAATTGTGCTTTTTGTGGTCCAATTTTTTTTAAATGTTATGCTAATATAGAACCCTTGCAATTCTCAGGAAAAGATACTGAGGATCAGAGCTGAGTAATGCAGTTATGTCTTCAGAATTTGTCAAGGGTTTTCCCCCACAAATGAACTTAAAAACTCACTTTCAGAGGTGTTAATTTCCCCATTTACTTCAACAGGTTAAGTCTGAAATCTGCTGTCAATGCTTGACTGCATGAACTTGCTCCAGTGCTGCTGCACTTACCTCACACTGCCTGAAGTGCCAGAAACACTACCTGCCAAAGATCTCCGCTTCACCTCTTCTCTTCCATGTTCTAATTACTACCTACTAATATGAAAATACCTGGGCTTACTACTACAGCCAGAGCAGTCTAGTGAAACTTTGTGAAGGACTCACTTTAGATACAGTACTTCCACCAGGGATAGAGCTGAGCGAATTATGAAGATTATGCTTCATTTGAAAGTCTGCTTGTAATCTTACAGTGCCTGGTCATACCATTAGGTGCTTCCTAAGCATGTTTTGGATTTAACAGCTCTGGGCTTCTTACATTTTTGCAGAGGTTGAGGTTGTAATAAAGACTGGAAAGGGTGGAAAACAACAGTCCTAAATATACCAGGAATGTCAATAATTCAGTACGCAATTCCTTCAGTTAATACTGGCTTTTGCAATTATTTGTGGTACCCATGCAGCTGAAGTCTTTTTGAACAGAGAACAGAAGAAACACTGGATACAGCCTTTGCATGCATTGTCTTTCTCAGTCATACTGCCCACTCCAGTCAGCCTCAATTTTTTCAAATGCCAATTAACAGGTGTGAGAAATGCTACTTCTTACCCAGGGACCAGTGTCTGCATAACAGTGATACTATCTTGGCAATCCAGTCTGCAGCATAAATATCATGGTGTTTGAGCCCTTGGGGCCTGTGGAGTTTACAACTATGCTGTCAAGATCTCTTCGTTGGGATAGTCCTTGAAGTCCTGCCAAGATGTAGGGGACTCTGGTGCTTTCATGTGCTCCCAAGCACAGCACTGGCTCCAGGAGTCAACACTCTTGTCAGGCTGAGTGATGGTGTGAATCTCAACTCGCGAGCTGAGATTCCAGCAGGGAGTGTGACAGTGCATGCTTGCATGATGATGCCAGAGAAGCAGGTGACACTGGCAGATAGCTGCAAGGAATAGTAACTGAGTGGCTTCTTGTTACATATCCTCAGAACTTCACAGGATGGAATTCGAGAGAGAGGAACAGTTATAAAATGAGGTTACAAAATCCGGATGTCCTGATCAATTCGAGACAGTTGTAAGGTACCTAACACTGCATGCACAGGCAAGAACAGCATTCAGCACTGGGTCAGGATCTGTTTGCATCATATTTTGACTAATCCAAGGATTAATCACATTGCAAGTCAATGAGCTGTTACACTCTTCCAGGCTCTCCAGAGACTGCCTGGAGAGAAAAGAAGGGGTTGGTATGTCAAAATAGTGACACGAGGAGGTGCAGAGCAAGTATGTTTTCCTTGTAATAAAAAACTACACAGGCCCAAAGTATTTAAACACAGCTTGTGAAGAAAAACAAGAGTTAAAAGGGCAAAGTTTATCTCGGCCACATCCCAAAAAAATCAGGAAGGTTGGATCAGTTGTGAATTTGTCCTTCTGTAAATACAACAAATGGAGAGAAAGAGCAGTAGTTTGAAGTCTGAAGCACTTCACATTTGGTAGTTCTCAGGAATCCTGAAAGCCTTCAAAACTGACAGAACTCTTGCAATACAGGGCACTGCTAACAGGTTTCTGTGCATTACATGCATTTCTGCTGCTGTTAAGCCACGAATATTTAGATAGCAGCATGCCTGCTTTTCACCTGGGCCAGAATTCAAAGGCAAGTTCAAACAGCATTTAAATGCCCATGCTCGTTGTGCTGACAGCTGGGGCTGATTTTGTTGTTATCCTCAAGCTCTACTGTCTGCCACAAATAAATGTACTAAAATCTTTCAGCTTAGCCATGGAAGATCTGCTGAATGTCAAGTGGTTGTTTCACTGCCTTGGTTTTCCAACTATTTATCCAAGGGTATAACCCTGTGAAGATCTTTGTGTATGCTTTCATTGGCACCAGCAACTAGCCATGCGGTTCTAGAATGGTGAGGGAGGCTGCTAGAGTGCTCACTGTTTCTGAAAATCTTTTCTCTTGTAGTTCACCCTTAGTACAAGGGATGGTATCCAGATGAGAAAAAAATCAACAACAACAGAAACTGTGTCTGAGAGATATCATTAGTGGATGTATTGTACCTTTCCCTGTGCTGACCTTCAGGGACAAATGCATTTAGATAAGTGTTTGTTTGAAATGGTTTTTGCAGTAAACAAGGCTGTTAAGTTTCACCATTCTCTTTTAAGACTCCATGAAATAAATCCATGCTCAGGATCAGTTCTGCGACTTACTCTGTGTCCTTGACTTCTCACAGAGAAGGACTGTTTTAATGAAACACTTCTGGCAGGGTTGTCCCAGCTTCAATACATGCTGAGCATCTTCTGTTCACTGAAAGCAGCAAAAATTCACAGAAATTACAGATTCAGAACCAACATTGTTTTCCCTGATAAGATTAATTTTGAGCTCAATTCTGCAAGGTATTCTCTATTTACTGGAAACCTCTGGGTAACAGAGTTGATGGTATTCAATAGCCCTTTGTAAAACTGAGCCCCTATGAAAAGCACTTTAACTGTTGATTTCTTATTAAATAAGACATAAAGCAAAAAATAAGTTCACAGGTCAAAGTGATTTCTCCATAAAGCATCAAGGAAAATTACTCAGTTAAGTTAAGCCGTGAATGGAAATCAGTGTTGTACTACCCAAGGGCAAGGAAAGTAATACCAGGGTTGTGTACAGACACCTTTAAATTCCATTTAAAAATTTAAAAGGACAGGTTTGTGCCTTATCACATGGCTCCCAATGAAACAGTCACACACTGTCAGATAAAGATGAGATGGAGGTAACCTGTAGAGGAGAAGCAGGTTGGTACAACATGATGTTCTTGTTGATGTAAACAGGTGTAGGCTGATTGCTAAACATTGGCTTTTCCCAGTGTCAACTTGATGGGTTACAGTTACAGGATTCAAATTGAAAGAGTATTCCCAGCACTCTGAGAGATGGAAGAATAAGTTTACAAGTTGAGAGATTTAGCTAAACCAAGATCTTCCATGAGCTTGTGTGAACAGAATATTTGGCCTCACAAAAATTCATGTTCATGTGGTCCTGGAGTAAGAGGGAGGATGCCCACACCAAGGAGCTGCAGCTGCTTCTTCCTGCTGTCACTTGCCTTTGAGCTACCTCTATTTCTGTCCTGCACAGCTCGAGAGCTTGGGTACATCCCAGCCACCAGCTTTGCTTTTATTCTGCAGTCAATAGAAGTTTGCACTGTCCTGAAATACTGGGAACAGAGCTCCTTCCTGTGAGAAAGATGTGCTTTATTTATTCCTTTACTTTTTGAAAGAATTTTATATGGAATATATTTTCAGGTTTGGTTTCCTCAAAGATGTTTGCAGTGCTGGTCCTGTAATTCATTTTATTTCCTCTTCAAGATCTATGTATCTATTAGCATGTTAAAAGAATTTTCTTAACCATCTTCATCACTATCAGTTTGTATCCTGCTGCATTGTGCTAGATGAAGCATACTGAATACAAACATAGAGAGAAAGCAAAACCAGCAACCCATTTGCAAGCACTCACACCATGGTCTCAGGTGGCTGCAACCAGCAATCTGCTCTAATCCCATGCCGGTGTGGATCATAATCTTGAGCAGACAACTGCTGCTGACACTGTTCAGTGTGTGGTGTGGTGACTCCATCCCGATGGCAGTGGGTAAATGATACTGCCACCCACAAGCACCTGTTCTGCCCACGTGGCAGCCTGCTGAAGCAGTCTGCAGAGACATGGCAGCCACCTCCAGGCACAGGACAGCATGCCCTCTGGAACAGGAGTGTGTCTGGCTGTCCCTGTGCACACAAACTAGTCCGGATCTCAGCTCAAACATCCAGGCTATAATGCAACCCAGACTTAAACATTTGTGCACTGCAAGCTTGGAAATGCAGATGAACAGTCTCTGCAGCAATGCCTTCAAGGCTGAAGAAGCCATGGCTAATCTCAATGCAGGGTCCCACTTAGGTTTTATTAACCCTAACTCTTTTCTCAAGCTGTCCAATTACTTCAGAGGCTGCTTTATACAACATGATTTAGAGTTGCCATGCTCTTGCCTGCCAGGAGAGTGGAGACACAAATTAGCAAGGTGAACCTGTACCTCCCTGCCTTAAGACTCCTGAGACATTCCTTCAGCAAAGAGAACTGATAAAGCCATTTCCTTAGACACAGGGGGGTATTGTGACAGTCTCACCACATCATTCCAGATGTTCCCAAATGTAGGGCAAAGTTGATCTCAAAACTAGAGCATGACCCAAAAATAGGTTACTACTCAGCTTTGTGCCTGCTATTATTGAATGCACTGCTGAATCTAAGTGGAAATTTTACATTATTAAAATTAGTTCCTATAGAAGAAGTTTACAGGATTTTCTTTATTTAGGACTTATATTTCATAAAAATGAATACTGTAAGATAAAGATTAAATTATTTGTCCACCTTCATTTCCGTCTCTATCATGCTTTGCCTCACCCTATTGGAAGGGAAAGGAACTATATGAGTTCCTTCACTAAATGTGACTGCAGAGAGGAGGAGCTGAGGACATCAAGAAGTTACTGAAACTGTGCTATACACATAGGAGGGAAGCAAAGTGCTTTGGGATGTTTTTGATTCAGTAACTACTCCTAAAGTTTCATATGCTATGCTTCACCAAAACCTCTTTTTATTCAGCTGTGACTGAACTTTTTTAGGATGGTACTAACACATTGGGAGGACCATGTTGCTGGAACTAGAGTGGCTGATGTTACATCCTCGTGCAGGTGTGCAAGGTGGTCCTTTGAATCTCTCCAACCCAGCTTGGCCTAAGCCTCAGCTAACTAACTAAGGAACACTGCCTTCCATTAAGAGTCAGAGAAAGTCCAAAATTTAACTGCTCCTATGACTAAGATAGGATTAGGGAATTTTCTGGACTAGGAATTTAATTCTGAAAACAACCAAGCAACCATAGACTCTGTGATCTTTGGGCCATGCCAGTTGTTATAGGACACCACAGAAGAATGGTCAGCTGATGGATGATTAAGAGCTGGCTTTAGGATACTATGACAAGTAACAGTTACTTTCTCTTTACCAAGAAAAAATCTGCCCTAGTCCAACCATACAGCTGCCAACACAAGGAAATTCCTTTGCTTTCAAAGCCAGGTGATGTTTGGCACTATCAGAGTGGAGTTGTTCTCCACATCATCTGCTCACTAATCATATTTCCCCCGACAGCTAATGCAGAATAGGAATGCAATATAAATCACACACTACCTCAATATGAAGTATATTCCCTGCCTAGACCAGCCCTCTGCTGAAATGGAAGCCTTGCTGCAGTCAGCCTCAGCAGGTAGCTTATGTCAGAAAAGGTGGTCAGGTCAGGATCACCAGACTAGCTGACTACAGACCTGGCAAGAGGAGCCCAGTCCTCAGTAAAGACAAGTCTGACAGGGATGTATGCTTAGAATGCAAGTTTAAACCTCATTCAGTAGAAAAAAAAAATACATATATATATGTCTGCACAAGACTGGATTAGACTTAATGAGGGAAAAACAGGTACCATATCCACAATATTAAAGAAAAAAAAAAAGAAGCAGAACTTCATTCGTTTAAATGAGAAGATGAGGCTCTGACTTATCCGGTGCATCCAAAAATAAATGCAAATCAAGACTTTTATTTATCTAGTTTGGAATTTTTACTATGTGTGTTCTACTGTGTGTAGTTGTACTGTGGTAGGACATTTAACTCTCTTAAAAATGAAAAAAAACACTTCCTAATTCAATTTTCCTTCTAATTCAATTCAGAAATTTGCATTCAGTTCCCAGAAGTGTTCTATCTTTGAGCTTTAGGAAATGAAGAAAGTGTTTGAACTCTAGAAATTCCTTGCATCATTGGTTTTAGCAGATGCACAATACAGTAATCATCACGAGTGCTGTAACACTCATGTAGCTGACATTTTATTAAAAAATGGAAATATACAGATGTGCTAATCCCTGCAAAGTGCACATGCATCACCACAGATGACTTTTTATTCTTAGGCCATGGTAACCAAGTGAACAAATGTGTGGGCATTAATGATTTCCCCTGCAGTGTGCTCCACTAGGTCATCGCCAGCACACAATGTTAATTCTGGTTGAATAAAATGCTCTGGGCAAGTAACATCAAAGAATCTACAAGGCTGGGAGTTGGGGCTTTTCTGTGTTCTAGAATGCACCCAAAGGATCGTTACTATCTGTACACGTGGTTGTGTGAGATAGCCCCTGACTGGTAAAGTTAGTGTACAAGCAACGACTGATTTCTTACAGAACTGCTGCTGCAATTTTCAGACATGTCTCCCAACTCTTCATAAGATATACAGCAGGTATTAGTTATACTTAAGGATATCAGGTCTGTGGAAAGTAGAAACATAAGTTAAACAGAGGTGCTGACATTTTGTCTGACATTGTGGATGACACAAGCAGCCAGATCACTAAGTGAATAAACAGCTTTTTATTTTCCCTGCAGCTATGTGAGCTCTGGTTATTTCTGACACACCTGCAAAGCCTCTATGGAGCTTAAGATAAGTGTCTCACAGAGAAAGTTTGACTTAAACATACATTTTGTGTGTGGGATCTGATTTTGGAAGAGATGGGCCAACAGTACTATTAGAGAGACATACCAAAGAACTGCTAGCTTGTGTATGTACCAGTTAACATCAAATCCCTTGTTCATGAGGGAAAGGTTATGTGTGCACTCCTCATAAAAAAGGTAGAGCTGCATATTAAGGCAGATAAAACCCACATTTGGCTTCATATGCTCTCTATTTCCTAGGACATTAAAAGAGAGAATCTCTGTTTTGCCCTGTTGCCTATTCCACAAATAAAATCATCACCACTTTCACAAGGACAAGTTATAAAGCAGTAGTTCCATTGTTTATAAAGAGCCTTTGGAAAATACTGGTACCATAACACATGGATAAGATGCTGCTTCTGCCGAGAACCTTCAGCCCATGTGGTGCACTACTCTCTCCAGCACAATTCCTGGTCCAAGCAAGGGTCATGGGTTTACCCCAGCTGGGAAACTGTTGTGTCTTCTTCTTCTTCTTTACTAGAGGCTGAAGATTTCTTCCTTCATTGAAAGAATAAACAGAGCCAAAACCAGCTGAGCTATTCATGCTGTCTCTTTCTGAGTATACCAGAGAATGTACCACAAGAGCCTTCCTTCTAAGGAATGATTATCACCCTAATATATCAAAAAAGATTTGCTGTCAGACAACTTTTTCACCTCTCCAGTCATAAATGAAAAAATTTCCTTTCGATTTGATTAGTACAAAGAGACTAATTACTTTTGCTTGTAGTAGAAAGAGGAAGCACCTTCACAAATGTATTACTCAGTTCAGTTCCTTCACTACTTAGAGGGAAGCAGGCTGTTTAATGAGGTAATAAGTTAACTAAACTTCAATTACCCAAGAAAGCCTGTGGGAAGAAGTTTGAGAGGCAGAGGTGCAAATGCTACTGATGCTAACCCTCTGCTTATCAGATAAAGACATCACCCAGAAATGTTAAACAGGCAGTTCTTCCATTTTCTAGTTCTTCCCCTTGGGAATACGTTACGGGCGTGGACAGGATCTGGAGCAACAGGGAGGGGGGAAAGCCTAGAAATGGTGCTATTTGTTGAAGCACAGCCTTGCAAATCACAAGCTGCCTGCTATTTGGTTTCCTGCTCACACTTAGGACTCTAACTTGGTTTGCAATAAATGTCAAGTCCCCAAGAGTTTCACCTAGTGACAGTGAAGCCAGTGACAGCTCTGCTACCATCACAGATCAACTATCATGCATAAGAGTACTTAGTGTCACTTATTTAAAAAAAACAACAAAACAAATACAATCTGTCTGTTATCTTTCCTTTGAAGATCACCTGGCAATGATCTGTCGCCATGGGAGGCAGGCAGTGCTGCCTGCAAGTCCAGGTTGTGACTGAAGATGAATAAGGAAAGGGAGGATTGGGCCAAGGCCAATATTCATTCCCCAGCTCTTCTACTGCTCTTCCAACGTGTCTGTTATTAAGAACTTGGTATTTTCATAACCCTTAGATAATGGGCAGTGGGTGTTTCTGTGGTGACATATTGAGAACTCAAAGATTAATGCGTTATTTTATTATTTCCATTCTGATATCTCTATGCTGATAAATGCTTGGCAATCTCACCATCCCATTAGTAATATTAAATACTGTGAACCTAGGGTTTAGGGAGATATAAACCATTTTAAAATTGAATGTGACCAATAAAATGCTCTCTGGGCAGTTTTCCAACACAAACACTCTCCAAGCTCACTATCAAAACACAGCGTAGAAAAGAGCTACTAAACATTTCTTTCATAATTGAGAGTAAGGGATGTGAGGTTTTGGGGTAGTCTTTTATGAAGAAGCATGGAGATGAACATGCAGATTTTTCTAGTTTCAAATAATATTACAGCATGGATCACTAACATTTGGAGGTGCTTCATTTAGATTTTCCCATCGGTGTTGGATTGAATCTTTGGCAGATGGAAGCCTCTCTGTTATATCACTCTGTTCTGACAAACTCCACTCCTCTCATCCATAAAAGATGGCATTGTTTTTGTCAAAGAAAACTCAGAGTAAAGCCCAACATGCATGAAAAGAAATGAATGAAGAAATGAATTAGTGGGGTGGTGGGGGTTTTTCTTTCACACAGAGACCTTTCTTTTACCAGTACAAGGCTGAGATGAGTTAATCACCAGCCTGATGAAGTCAATCCCTGTTCCAGTACACTTTCTTCAAGGTCATCCAATGAGTCAATGCACAGACTGGGCTGAGAACATAGGAATTGTGTCCTACAAGAGCAATTGTTCTACTGTTTATCCAGGCTCTTGGGATTCCTCAATCTTTTCTTTTTTTATGGTGAACATCAGCAGGCAGCTCAAACTAGGCTGAGAACTCATACAAAATAAGATACACAGCAAGTCAGCATCAACAGACAGGTGTGAGTGCTTCGGAGGCATTTGGGAAGGGTTCAGAAATTCATCCAAGACTCAAGATGAACTTTAACATTTAAACATTTTCTCGAGAGAGAAAAAAAAACGATTCAAACCCCAAATGAATGGGACTAGAGTGTGACCTCAGGAAAGGTCATAAAGGAACAGAGGCACTTTCCCACTGTTTGGTTTAGACACTAAAATGCAATCAGGATGCCTGGCACCCCTCCACTCCTACAAGCACCTTAGTTACATTACATTTAGATGTGTATATCCTGCTGCCTTATGTCTCAGCCATAACAGGATCTTTCCTCTACCCTGAATAAACAAAGCCTGATCTTTTCCCATATCTCTTCTATTTCAGTAGAAATAAAGAGGTCTGGTTATTGGTCTTGACTCCAGTAAGCTGCTTTCCTCTATATAAGGGCTGAGGCACACAAATGCTGAGCTCTTTCTGGACGCAGTTTGAACCTGGACTCAAGATGACACAAGCTGAAGCAGATTTGCTCAGACCTACATTGTTGGGGGGCTTCCAAGAAAGAATCAAATACAAGAGCAAGTGTTCTGAAACAGCTCAGAGAGAACCCTGTGAAGCACTGACCACCACCAGTACCTGTAAGGTCTGATGGGTAGGGTGAGTATGTTGGGCATGGAGGTGAACTGGAGTTGGCTTAGCAGCTCAGCTGTGCTTAAATTTAAATAGACAATACTTAACCTTTCCTTCTCCTTCTCACCTTCCCTTATAGTCATGCAGGACCTTCCTGTGAGTGTACAGCACTGTTTGTTGCACCAAGCCCTCAATAAATTTAACACCACTGATGAGAACCAGAAAACAAGGCACAACAAGAAATCTTGCACACAGACTCTAAGGCCACGTAAAGAAAACAGTAGTCTGTATATTGTCACAGTATATTAAAAGAAGGAAAAGGATCACAACAACATCAACTTTAATGAAGGTAAGCATAGCTTCAGTCCAAAAGTATCTTCATAGTTGTTGCCAGTCTGGAAAACCATTACAATAAAACAAGGGGCCTTGTGGGCTTTAACACACGGGTCCTGACTCACCCCTTTCTCCAGATGACTTCCTAAATGTGAAGCCTCTGAATGTTTAGACAGAGTTTTAAATATCAGTAAGTAGGGCTGATTCCTCAAACCCATAAGATTCTTCTGGACATCCTCATGTCCAAATGTCATTCCATAGGAAGGTCTCTTTACAGAGGCTTATGGGAAAGGATGGGGGAGAGAAGCAGAGCTGCTCACCCTTCTTGTCCACATATAATTTCTCTAGGACACTCTAACACCCTCTGATGCTATCCACAGGGTTTCACCTATTCAGACAGCGGAGTAACCTGACTTGGCATCTGCTGTTGCCATTCAATAATAGTTTCCTCTCCTGTGTCCATAAGTCATTGTTAAATGAGGATGTGAACAAGGCAGCTTCCTA
Source organism: Eulacestoma nigropectus (assembly GCA_013397775.1). Classification (NCBI taxonomy): domain Eukaryota; kingdom Metazoa; phylum Chordata; class Aves; order Passeriformes; genus Eulacestoma; species Eulacestoma nigropectus. The sequence goes on along the minus strand of VZTE01005467.1, from coordinate 287,824 downwards.
TTTCTGTCCTCCTTGATGACCCATAAACATGAATTGCTTTGATGGCTGATTCAGCCCTTTTCCAGGCATAGGTGTCCCTAGCACTGGCTCTTAGCAGTCTCTTCCTGCCTTCTTTTAGAGAAGGCCTGTGGAGCCGTGCTGGTGCTGTCGCTATACAGAGGAGAGACTGTGGGAGGTGAGAGCTTTCACTGCACACAGGAGGAGGACACACAAGGAGGCTTCTTACCTTATTCTTCCCTCCTAAGAAAAAGAGTGCCCAGGAGCAAGGTAAGCTCAGTCACAGGTTAGACTCAGCTTGCCCTGCAAAATCATCTCATAGCAGAACATATTTGATTAAAAACTGCACAGCACACACACTCAGCTGCCTGCAAGTTGGCTGGGACTCAGGAAGTCCCAAAGCTGGGTTTAAAAATCTGTTCTCACAGCTTGAAAATAATGCTCCTAAACCTAAAGACAGTGTCACACGGGGACTGATTAACAGAAGTTTGCCACTGATTTTGGAATGTAATTACCTCGTATCAGTGAAGGTTAATTTCAGTTAAATAGATCACAGCAATATCCTTTGAGTCTGGGTAAGCTGATCTAAGATGAAGCTGCCAGTTCAGTGATTTAAAATTAGAGCAATGCTCTCCCTCCTTCAGGCCCCCCAGCATCATTCTTGTTACCACATGCTAACCCCGCTGCAATCTGATGCTGTACCCGGTCAAGAATTGCTATGCTCAAGTGGGAGGCAATGAGAACACAAGCACCACTGCTACAAAAGTCAAATAGAATTAGCTTTATTACAAAAAAGGATGAAGAAATATGGGGGCTGTCTCTGCTGCATTGTGATGGCACTGTGTGCAACTCTTACGTACAACCCTTTCTTTGTAGGATAGGTATGTGTCCTCTCTTGAGGAACTCCCCAAAGAGAGCACAATACAACAGTTGTGAGGGGTTCCTTACTGTCTGGAAAAGAGAAATAGGCAAACAGGCACCAAAGGGCTAATAGAGAATAGCTATCCTTTCGTTGAAACCAGATAGCTAAAGGAAGGGAGGAGAAACACAAAGAGCACACTCACTTATGACCAAATATTAATAACCCGCCAGATTGAAAAGCAATTCTTTTTCAGACTTGTGGCAGTCTAATTCTCAAGGAAGGACTGTCTGGTGCCCTTTTCCAACTCATCAAAGCCCATAGCCTCTGTCCATTAGGGTTTGCACATCACTGCTCGCCCATGCTAAGCCTGCTCACACACAGGCAAAATAGCAATGTCATGGCTGGTGATCTGGCCCTTAAAACACAAAAACTGAGTTTCAGCCAGAGGAATACAGGAGATTCTGTCTCTTGGGCCATTGGAGTGGTGCCTCATTGGACAAATATCCTTTTCTTTTAAATGTCAGAGTTCAGCAAGCCCTACTTATGTATGTGGACAGAGTACAATTGAGCGGTATCCAAATATTTCCTAGGTATATTAGATGAATATAACAAAGATTCCACTGGCTTTTATGGCCCCTTTCTTTTTTTCATTGTCTTGTTACGATGGCAGATCTTAAACTCTCTGTGAGCTTTAAGCCAGAACAAACAGCTCCAGTGCACGAAAGGTGAAAAAGCAGTGACAGACACACAGAGCTAGGACTGGAATCAGCAAAATGTCACTCATGTACCACTTACATGGAGTCAGTTTCTGGGATGACACACATATCCAAAAAGCCCCTTCAGCTTTTAAAATTATCAATAATAGACCTTTTTAATGGTTACCTCTAGCAACCCACTAGACAAAAAAACTTCGCCCCTTTTACTACTCAGCACTTGTAAACCAGAAGCACTTGGTTTTATGTGCTGCATAATTTTTAAGGATGTAATTTTACATTTCTCTGTACTGACTGAATTCTATATCCTCAAAACAACTATTATTTTTTCTCTGCCCTAATGTTTCCTCTTTGCCTAAACTTTTTCCCTAATTCCCTTTAAAATGCTCATTTGCAGATGCTTTTCTGTCACCCGGTATCACTCAAAACTTTACTACATTCATCTTCAACTCTGTTGACTCAGTTCTACTCTCCTGGAGATCTGAGCAGGATGATATAAGCATTGCAGTCAGTAGAACAATATAAACCTGTTTTGAGAGAAGAGCCAGATGGAGAGAGACATATGAATCCTGGGCATATGAGGACACATTTGCAGGATTGACCCTGAGGGGTTTCAAAACAGTTAATGCTGTCACTGGATTGAAAACTCTGTTTTATGCTAGTAGCACATAAAGCTTTTCACTCTTGTCTGTGGTCGCCTGCAACTTATCAATAAGTATTTACCATACATTTTTCACATAAATGACCTTCATACTCTGAGTTCAGCATGCCCATTACTGCTTTGTGCCGCAAGATGTATCTGTTGTTTAATAAAACTGTTGTTAGCAGCAACCTGAGAAATGTATGATCACATCCTTTCTGTTTGGACAGTGTTCTTTTCTTGCTTTGTGCTGTAGAAGCTGAAGAGGATACAGCTAAGATGACTGGCAAGGTTTTTCACAACTTACATCAGAAAACTTTAATCTGTGATCTAAATTTTACCTCGTAATACTTTGGTTTTACAGCTCTGTTCACCCACAAATCGAAGTCCCGTCTCCCACCAAGAGGAAATCTGACCCTCTCTTCTCTATATTAATCTAATGCCAAATGGAAGAGTTTCATGAGAGGAAGCCCTCTACATCTTATCTAAGATGACATAACTCTTAGTAGAGCTTAGCATTTCTCTTGTACCCCAAAGCGGTCAGGAGGAAAAGATTTTGCTTTCACCAAACTATCAGCTGAAAATCAGGTGCTTCTGAAAGCATCTTTGATGGGAAAATACTTTCATACCAAAAATGAAACACAAGCTGGCCACAGGTATGGGCCATCAGCAGCACCAGGACTGTCAGCTAGACATAGCAGAGCCTTAGGGTATAAATCCACTTTATTTGGACAGCTTTCCATATGACTAGTCCTCAGAGAAGCCATTTATCATTTGCAGAGCAGCCCAGCAAGGCACTGTGGGGCAGAACCAAGTTCCTCCTGAGGAAAGCCATCAGTGTGACGCTCCTGCCTTGCATGGCCTGGGGCAGCTCCTCTTCCTGGTGCCAGGGACATATTTGCCTAAGGTGAACCCCAGTCAAATTGTGGGACTGTGTCAGCCACCAAAGGACGTTTGTTGTGTACTGTCACCTCTCAGCAGAACCTCTGTGGTTGTGCAGCTGAGCTGCTGCTCCTCTCTCCTAGCCATGGGTGTGCAAGACATCAGGAGAGTGAGAGAGATTACCCAGCCTTTAACCCAGCAGTTCTTTGGGCGACAGAAGGGAACATGTCTCTCTGCTCTCCTCTCTTTGTCCTCTTTCTGGGCACTGGAGAGCACTGGCCACAGCTGATCTAATGAGGGTCTTTGAACTCAAAGCATCAATATTTCAGAGCCTGTCCTCCACTGATAACATCTGTGACACCTCTTACCAAGTGTTGCACATCAGTGCACAACTAAACATGCCAAAATCCATGAGGCAACAGATCACACATTTATAGGATGTTCAAAGGGAAAATGTGATGTCAACTCACCAAAGACAGCCCAAGTACATATACAAGAGATGGGATAAGGGCCTTAAAGAGTTAATAGGACCACTTAGGATACTATTTTTGGACTGCCCTGTGTGAGGAGACAGCAGATTTTCCCAGCATGTCAGTGACCTCCTCCTGCCTACACTTATCTATGGCTGCATATAAGACTCTGCTCATGAGAGTTATCAATGGAGCCTTTAAAAAGCCCATAAACCCAAACACTACATGGGAGATGGGACACTAAAAGGACAGGGTGAAGGATTTTCTTAACTGGTTCATCACTGAGACTGTTTTGGTATGTCCTGGTGACATGCAGTAATAAAATTTGCACAGTGCTGTTTTACATCAGAGACATTTATTGTTTTGGAAAGCTGCTGTGAGAACAGCTCTGAAGAGACTTGCTCCTGAGAGCAGTGGTCACAGAAGTGGTGCTGTGCCCAAGGTCACTACAGGCAGGGTGACGGTCACCTCCTGCCTCTGTTGGATGCAGGCAGCCTCCAGCCAGTAACAAACCAGGTGCTGCTTTTGAGGAACAGTCTGGGGTCAATCAATGTGGTAAAAATTAAGTAACTAAAGTAATCATCCTAGTACTATCAGACATGAACGATTTTAAGACATACCCAAATGTGATGGCTCAAGTTGGAAAGTCCTGGGTCCCACCACAGCAAAGGACAATGACAAACATCAGGTCTCCAAGGAGGAAGGACAACAGATGGGTTTATCACAGGATGATATTTTCAAAAGTGACTATACTATTTCAGAGATTAATGTAAGAAAAATCTGGCCCCAGTTACTCTGTATTTTCCTAAATCATCATTCAAGCTCAGTTTAGCAGGTTTTAAATTCTGTTTCTACAGGATTTAACCAGTATTATTCAGCAACTCTTCTGAATGGAAATAGCCCTTTAAAAGGTTTGAAGATTTGCTTGTTTATAGGGAAAAAATTCTCCCATTGCAAAATTCTACATATTGAGTAAATCACATTGTTTGGTGATTCATTTTGCAATTTGTCTGCATAACAGATACAAAAGACTTCCAGCTGACAACACACCTGGAGCTTCTCCTCTGCAACCCACAGTGGGTGGCAGCAGAGGCCTGGCAGACAGGGCAGAAGCAGCCTGAGTCATTTGAGATGTTTATCTGGACAGATGTTGCAAAGGATGACTTCTCATGTTGTTTTTTCCCATTTAAAAGGGAAAAAAAAAAAAAAGTTTTCTTGTAACTAAAACAAAAGAGACAAAACTGGTTGAGAAATAAATTCTTGTTCAGCATCCTGTCCAAAAGTGTTCATGTACTCATAGCAATATGCTTAACAGGCTCTGATTTGTTTGATGCTAAGCATGAGTACAGCTTGTAGAGGCTTGTAAGACATCGCACCTTCTATGTAATGGCAAGTATTTGCCTTTAAGCTACTTGCTGTTTGATGCAGCCTGAAAAGTATTCAGTCTTGAGAAGAAATATTAGAGATGTCTATGATAGAAATTGTCTCAGTGGGGACAAATCATCAGCAGTAGTCAGAGATCATGTGGCTGCTACCAGATGTTACAAAATCATACCCAGGTCCTTACAGCACGGTATCAAGATTTTAATGGCAGCCATTCCCAAGACATTCCTAACTCAGAACACCTGTTAGATGGAATAATCCTTAATTGAAGTCAGTATCCATCAAAGATGAAGTCTTTAAAATTCAACTTAGAGGAGCTAAAAACTTAAGAGGTAACTGCAGTCTTATATGTGCTTTCATGCTTTAAAGGTTTTGTCCATTCAAACATTCTTGCTCCATCCCAAAAAATATCTGGATTCCTCCACCTCATGGGAAGCACTGTGGCAATCTTCTGCAATTTCACAAAGGACCAGGTAGAAGCACAGTGATTTCCTTCTAATTCATCTCCCAACACAGGGACTCAACAGGCTGCTTTGATGTAAGCACTCACAAGTATTCAGATCCCTGTACTTAAAACTGACCTCAAAAACAAGTAGGATGGAAGAGTCACCCAAACATCTTTCCTTGTGCCCAAAACATGGTGGCTCACCTAGGACTAGGCAGGCACAAAGGACTACTGCTAGCTCAATGAGCCACAGGGAGATCAGCCAGGCTCTACACCAGCCTTTATACGAAGATGACTCAAGTTTATCAACATTTTAATACATAGTTTAGTGAATCATTTCCATATAATTTGCATGATCATTTTTTCCAGAATTTTTTTTTTTGTGCATTAGAAGTTTCTAAAATCATGTGAAAAATAAAATAAAGAAATCTCCTATTGTAACTCCTCTTTACTGGGGTGCACAATTAAAGCCAGTACTACAGAACTCATACTATAAAAACCACTAGAAATATTAGTAGAAATAAAAAGCATTAATTACCAAGTATTAACAGAAATCCAAAAAGGACTATTACGTTTTCATTAAAAATATATTTGTCAGTAAAAATCCATTAGAATACATTGCAGCTTCCACAGATTTGGGTCAATTAAATCCACTAGAGTAAGAAAGGACAAAAGAAATGTAATCTGATTTCACTAAACTTCTGTCTTTTAATGTGGATGCCTAGTTTACACTAGTAGATTCATTCTTATCCCAAGATTGAGTGCATTCTGTTCTTCTAAGTGTATAAAAAAATCAACTTATCGGGGGGAAAAAAAAAAAAAAGGAACATAATTCCCTTGAAATTCTGTAGGGCAGCTGTCAGTACCCATGTATCTGGTGAACACAGTTTTACTTCAAATGGTGCATTTGGAAGTGAATTTGTGGAAATGATGCTGTCACTGTGACTGAAAGGAAAAGGAGGTTTAAAATTATTTATATTCTCACTGTTTCTCTGGATTTTGGTATCATGAGTCACAATAGAAGTCTAACTTATTTATAAGGGTAAAAGCTTTGAAGATTGCACTGTTTGGGGTTTTTTCTTTGTTTTTTTTTTTCTTCCTCTTTTTCCTCCTTAGAGTCTCATATTAAAGATTTTGTTGTGAAAGGAATAAAAAGCAACTTCCAGTCTGTTGCTTGACTATTTAGGACACATGTGCTGCCAAAGTCCAGCATACTTTTTTAACTGCTTACACATGTACTCCAGATGAGTTTATTGGTGAAACCTAGGTTTTATTCTTGGTCATATGGCTATAAATTAAAAATACAAAATGAAAAGACAACTTCCTCCTACTCTTGCTTGTTAAATTATTCTACTAACTAAACTATTTTTCTTTCTTACCTCTGTGTTTAAATTTGTCCACATCGGCTAAAAGTCCAAAGCTGATGGAGATAAGGAAATATTAGGGAGGAGTTTCAGTTAAGACTCAGTCAAACTGGATTGGAGATCAACCGATGATAAACAAGTTAAAAATTGATTTTTTTGAAAAAGTATATATTATTAAGCTGTCTCACAACTGCAGGATCCTTGTCATTTGACAGTATAAGAGATCTCAGGCTCTGCTCTTTCTGGAGCTGCTGCAACCTTGCAAACTTTGTGCTCAGTAAAAGAGTAATAAAGTTTTCAAAAACTAAACCATGGGTAAAATTTATTTGTAGTGCCATTCCATTTACTTGTCTGAAGTCAGCCTAGTAATGAATTGCAACCATATACTTCACCCAGGGGATTTACTGAGTGAAACTGAACAGGTGGCTCCAAAAGAGGTCATGTAAGACAGGAAAGACCACACGGTGTTGGAAACTCAACCATGGTCTCCTCAGCCTACTGTTTGCACATACCTGGTAACACAGAAATATCTCCTTGAAAGTAGCTCTGGGAGTTTAGTCAAAACAGAACTTGTAGTTAATCCTCTGAACAATATGTGTAGCAATAGTGAATTCTATTCTACTTGAAGATTTTCACCAGTGTCCTTCAGACACATAGACCTGAGTTGAAACAGAAGTTGCATGCTTAAGACAAAAGGGGATTGTTTAAATTCTGTGAGAGGTGCTGGCAGGAATTCCCATGTGGTCATCCTGAATTTATTAAAGATGATGGATCCATGGCATGCTGTGATTTTTTAAGACACGGTTCATGAAAGCTGGTAGAGGCTGGTTTCATCTCTCCTTTACCTTATGCTCTGAATTTAGAATAAATCCCATCCTTTCCATTGCCTTCAAGAACTCACAAGTTACAAAAACAAGGAAAAGAAACTCAGAAAGAATTACATAGGATTTTCATGAGGGTAGCAAGAGAACAAGGCACAGACTCTCCCATCTTGAGGGAACATCTGATGCTTGTGTTGGCCCCATGAACAATGGGTATGTGCATAGTTTTGGGGAACCCGAAACAGAAGTTACACCACAAAAAGGTGCAGAGTGGCAGAATAAAATATTGGAGCTTTATTCTTCAGGAACAGTTACATGTGACTATTGAAATGCCAGCTACTTTTCCAGCTCTTAACCATCTATGACATTTAAGTTAAAATAAATAATACTGACATCTTTATAATGAAGTCACGATTAAACTGTAATGAAAGGCTCAAAATTTACCAGCAGAATGTATTTTTTGAATGGGTCACCCACATCAAAGATGCCATATTCCATCATAGATATAATATTTTAAAAATAACTTCCTGGATTCAAATCCTTCCAACAGATGATTCAGGAGAGAAGAAAATTATAGAGTTCACTCTTGACAAGGGCAGAGCAGTCATCTTGCTTGCATTAATACTGCTGTTTGAAGAACAGGTTAAACTGTGGAGGAGGACTGAGAAACAGGCTAGTCAGAAGAAAGAGAAAGCTTATTCCAAGAGAGTACATGTTTTAGATGTGTCAAAATCGAATGACTAATTAAGAGAATAATTCAAATTAGAACCGGCTGGTAGTTTAACATTCTTCAGACCCTTATTCAGCAAAAGTTTTGAGTGTTTCCCTGGTTTGAGTCCCACCAAGGTCAATTAATAATCAAAGAGCAGTTCAGAAAGTTTGAAACTTGAAAGTAATTTTCCCTATTTTTTGAATATTTCTGAGGCTCTGGTCTGGTGTTAGCTAGCTCAGTCCAGAGCAAAAGTTTTGTACAAGACCAAACTACAACTACATTTGGTATAGCCTATGTGTAAGCACAGCAGTGCAACACATAGGGTAAGGTTTTGACTCTGTGAGTCATCCTGCTCAAATCTTGGTGACCAGAGGCACCATTCAGGTGCAAGAAATCCTTTCTGTGGAGACCCATTCACTGGAAAAGCTTCTTCCTCATCCATTTATGGACCACTATTTCCCTTTCTGAGACCTTATTTCCCTTTTTAAATTTCTATATAATCTCAGCTAATAAAATTGTTTCAGATTATGCAGTTTATTTTGTTCCTATGACAACCCAAGGATGAGAGTTCCAGTGATTAATTACACATCCTGGAGCAGGATCTTAAACTTCTGGCATTGCCCAAGCTGGCCACATCACCATCAGTTCAGAACGCTTTTTTCCACATCAGAACAAGGACCTTCTTCATTCCAGAGACACTCTAAGTCCAGGAAGAGGAAAAGGCAAGCAGTTCAACAAAACTGCCCTCCATACGTCCTGGTGTTAGGGTACAGTAGAAAGTCTCTAACAGAGCCCTTCATGAGAGCTTTCAAGTAAGTCACGAATTCTTTTTCCTTAACAGTTGCCAAGGACAAAATGCAAGACAGTCACAGAAAAACTAAAGTAGATGCTGTCACTAGCAATAAACTCCAGAAACTTCAGCAGAAACTTAAAAGCTCTCATACTACTATAGAATAATAATTGTAATTCCCTTCTGCTCTCTCAGACCAGGTAAAGTCCATTGCTTTGATGACCTCTTCAGGTTTCATTTTGGGCTTCAGACCTCATGAAGAAGGATTTGTGGTGATTTTCTGGCACTGCTAACTTGTCAGAAATTTAGATGTATCCTCTTGTTATCTCAAGCAGTTTGAACATATCCTTAGGAATGTAGTCAGCTGTATACTGGAAAGGTTTTATTGCTGCTTTTTTTTGAGATATCTTCTATTTGCCACAAAGTTGCTTTCCTGTTATATTCATTCCTCTGCTGTATTCCAAACATAGGGTTATTGATGATTCTTTTTGATGCACACAGGTTGCCATCACCTCATGGTATGAGATAGTGGATGTGGTTTGTGGAACATTGTGTCATATATTTGGGAAATAAATCACACTCCAAGTTCCTTCATGTATATTTCACACAGAGAAATGTGTGCCTTGTATCTTCTTTTACAAACTTAGGCAAGATTTGCAAATATTTTTAGCAAAAGGAGAAAAACTTTCGAGAGAGGTAAAAATCCCTCCTGGCCTGTTTGTATGAATTGTCTGAGTGACAATCTGAAACCCAGCAAATTACTTGCTTTTCCACGAGACTGAGCTCCTTAGAAGCATATTCTATTCTGAGACCAGTGAGCAAGAAAGAAAATAACCTTGCAGTATCCTTTAAGCCTTATCCAAACAAGAGTCAGGATTTTTTTTAAGTGACTAATGACTGTAGGTGCCTTGAGACTCCATAAAGAGGTCTGATTTCCACGGCTTAAGGTGTTGCCTGAAAATAGCAGCCTTGCTGGTGCCTCGCATTAGCCAATCTAGTACAGAGGCACCACAACTCACTAGACTTTTCCCTTACGTCAACTTCTACTGCAACCTCCTGGTGATACTGAGTGGGAAACGACCTACAACCTTCCTGATTCAGAGACTCCTCCATGTTTCCTCTCCTACACAAGATTGGAATAGCTGTCCTGGTTGTTTGAACCAAAATTGAGTAATTCAATTTGTCAGACAGAGAAATTTTGGAGACTCCTGTGACTGAGGCATTCTCTACTTCCAAACCCCAAATGAGAAGAAAAGAAAATGAAGTACTTTGCCCCTTTAGATGTCAAAGATAACCTTCAAGTTGTAAAACAATCAACTCACGTGTTATAGAGACCTCAAGCAGACAGACTAAAGGAAAAACAACCGAGGTGCTAATTTCAGCAATCGATCTCCAGGCCAGGGTTCACTTCAAAGGATGCTCTTGATCATTTGAGTGTTAACATTTCCAAGCAACTAGTATAAAAAGAAATATCCTGTACTGGGTTAAGTGACTTTTTTAAAGGATAGTAATTCATTCCAACTGATATACCAGGGAACATATGTTAAAAATCAGACTCTCTGCAGCATATGAACTGTTACAATTAAAATAATGAAAGTCTACCCTCTAGAGTAAAAATGAACATGCCTTTACCAATGATACAAAACAGCAGTGCAGCATTTAGAAGGAAAAAACTCCACTGTATTTTGAAAGGCACCCCCAGACCACCTTCAAGAAAGAATCACTGCCCACTAAGACTTCACTCCCTGTTTACTCTCCCCCTTATGCCTTAGAGTTCTGTTCACAACCATCACGCTGTAGATGGCTTAGGACAGCACTGCACGTGGATAGTTTCACTGAAGATATTTCCAGGGGAGGACAGGGGATCAGAGACATTGCAACTGGAAGCATTTACAGCATAAAAATTCATGTACATTGGCTAATGTAGCATGGTCTCCTGCTTTCTCTCTACCTGTAGAATCAGGATACCATGTGTTGTAACTGAAATAAAGAGAAATACAATCATGTATGCAGTAGACCAGAGTCTACCTCTCCTGAGCAATGCTGTAGCTTTAAAGATAGCCATTATGTGTGAGTTAACCACTCATATTCTGACTTATAGTCAGATATAGTCAGTCTGATATAGTTTATTTCACTTCTCATGGACATGTGTACCTGGCAGGACAGAGAAAGGAGCCTGGGAAGACAGTAAGAATGTTATCCACTAGTACATAGTAGGTCAGCATTTGTCCACCATTTTCAGCCAGTCTGCTTTTCTGCAGCTGAGTCTTCCATGCAAGAGAGTCTGTGCAGTCAGACCAAGAAACAGACATTGGGCTGTATTCCTGTCAAACCCCACTGATAAGGGCATGTTCACGCTGGCCTGGGAGGAGGCCAGTTCTGTGGCCTCAGACTCAGTGACTACTCATCACTCAAAACTCTTGCCTTAAGCCAGGTCATATTTTCAGGCACCTCAGGAAGTTATCACCTCCCAGGGAACCCAAAGTCTTCCGTGCCTCTGTGGAGTAATTAAGCTCTCTGTTCAACTGCAATGTTAATTGTAAGTTGCTCGTGTGCAGTGGCAAACCACAGGCTCACTTGCAAGACAGCTTGGCTGCCTCAGTTATGTTCCAGCTGTCCATTAGCTGTGGGTTCCCAGCTAAGACAAAGTAACTGTCATATGAGCACTCAGTTCACTTCAGAAGAAAGTGGAACAATTTCAAATCGACAGGCAACTGAACTGACCGTGTTCTGCTCAGCTGTGTTCTTCTGATTGATAGTGCAAATTCTATATGACAGGGTCACCATGTAAAATTACTGCTGTCTCCATGTTGCTAAGATTGGCCTGTCAGAACTTCTTGAAGCTGCTAGTCCAAAACAATCATTTTGTAACATGGTAGTGTTCAGTCTGAGCTTTTCTTTCCATCTTAGCGTGTGCTTGTTTTGCTCAACAGTATGCCAGGATTTCTGAATAGCTCTTTTAAAGAATGTTAAGGCAGATAGGTAAGCTTTGGACTTCTGGACAAGAAATTTATTTCTTGGATACGTGTTAAATTACATCCACTGCCTATTATAGATAATATTTCATTGCTGACTGTCATTCAGGTGACTGTCAGTTCCAATATGGCCAGTCATTGCAAGCCCTAATTTGCTCCTGTCCCAGGGAGGATAAACAGACCACAAAACTAATAATCTACTGGTTCCATCCCAAACAGCCAGAGCTGAAAACCCTTCGCAGACTGCCCGTAAAGGCTTTGTCTGGCTCCAGTGGCCAAAAAAATGTGCACATTTGGAGCTCCTGGAAGGAAATGATGCCTGATTGCCACAAGAGGTTCTCCGCATGAACCTGGTTCCCATAGCACTCTTAGATGCAATGTCATGTCTGCACAGAAGTATCTTCCCTTGCCACTTCCTCTAGATTCAATGGCAATACAAACTGCCATGTTTCCCCCTTAGAGCCACTCAAGGATTTCAGTTCCCTAATGTAAAAATAGTGATGGCATCTGTGTGAGTATCAGCTTGATGTTGGCAGTCAGATCTCTACTCACCCACTTGTGAAGAACCCTGCCTCACATATTTACTCTCATACAGCTTGTGGTCCATGAAACATTAAGACAGGAGAAGAGGGTTTCCCTTGCCCATCTTTAAGCTGCGCTGATCAGTTATACAAAGAACCCAGACTCTAATGAACATGCATTTCAAACTATGTTCAATCCTGCTGCTCTGTTGCACAAAGAGACAACTGTCCTTCACATACAGGCAAGATGCACTTGGCACATGGGCTTTGCACACCAGGGGAGCAGAGCCCTTGCCGGCAGAATGCTGGTGTCACCCAGCAGACAAGAGTTTAATGCCTTCCGACACAACCTTTCATTCACTACCAGCCAGCAAAAGAATCACAGAATCACAGAATGTTCTGAGCTGGAAGCGACCCGCAAGGATCATCAAGTGAGCACCTTTGCTTCCTTTCCTAGGAATCCCATGAGTCTGGGATGAATGCACAAGGAAGATGAATTAAGGCCATGATAATTGTGTAATGAAAAATACAGACATAAAGGTCAGAGTAGACTTGAGAGAAAACATGTTCATCTAATAGGAGTCTATTAGGCTTTCCTTTGTCTGGCCATGCCCTCACTATTTTAACCACACAGAATTAAACTCAGCTAAGTTAAAAATGTTCAGTTGAAAACTGCAAATGAATGTTACTGAACTCAAGGTCCTTGTCCTTCTCCACTCTCATCTTCTTTTTCACTGTCATCTCTTTTCTTCTCCCTTCCTTCCTCCCTTCCCAGTCAGCATTTTTGAAGTTTATATCATACTCAACTCTGGCATTTCAGTAATGCACTTGGAAGTTGCTCCTAGAGGCCAAACTTTATTCTTCCATGTGAGTTATTTTTTGTTTCACTCTTGAACAGGCATTTCTTGGAAGGGCAAGTACTCACAGAAACGTAGCACATGGCAATCATGTAAATATTAATATTCACACAGCACTGAAGATTACAAGATAATTAGAAAGTCTATAACCATGTAACTCAGTTTATAAAGAGTATGACAGTTATAGGACAAAATTTTGTCTTTCTTCCAAGCATGACTCCTTGGAATCTCTTTTTCTCCTTTGTTTATGAGGAACCTGATCCAAAAAGCTCTAGAGTCAATGCAAGTCTCCCATTGACTGCAGCAGACCTTGGTCTTCGATTAAGTAAACTCTCTTGAGTCCTTGGCAGCTCAGACCTCAAGCACATTACAGGCCTCCTGGTATCCCATCCCTTGCTTGACAAAGCAAATTGTCAGAAAACTTCCACATGAGATTCAGTCCTGGAACAGATGAGAGGGTCAGGCAAAGCCTTTCATTTGGAGAGAGGACATGCATGTCCTCAAGCACATTAGGCCATGAACTGCCAGAGCTTCTTTAGACCACAACGTCTAAGGGTCAACTGCCTGGCTCAGTTCTTGCCTGGTAACACCAGGCCAGGTCCTGGTAGACAGTAACATTCACATCTCCCCAGAGGAGCAGAGGGTCTGTGGGCCTGTGCTGTAGACAAGTCTCCACAAAAAGAACGTGGAGTGGGAACTGTGAAACAAGGCTTGGCAGGCATAACATCAGCAAAAAGCGTTTCCAGCTTCCCCATCTCCTACCCAGCCACCACTTTTGATCAGACTTTGCTTTTCTGGTGGTAGCATCTATTTCTCTTTCTGACTTGCACACAGTTATGGAGTCAAACAAACAAATTACACATTTGAATACAGTCCTTGGTGGATTTAGTACCTATTGGTTTATGGGAGCTGTTAACGTGCAATCTCTGTTTTTACAGATTTATTGCTTTAACTGTTTTCCTTCTAGATGTAGAGAGGAAGCAAACATTGTGATAAAGAGATGCCAATGGACAGATTTTCTCTCACATGTTTGTAGGAGCCCTGGACAGAACCCAATCATCAACAGACTACAACCCTTACTGAAAAAATGAATGTGTTTTAGACTAGAAGAAAACTGACTGGTGAATAACAACAAGTATTTGGTACCGGGCTTTTCTTTCTCTCTTAGCAACTGCAGAAAGTCAGTCTTAAGTTAATTGTGTTCACAGGGAGGCATTTCAGAGATGTTCACTGAGCAAATACATCACTCTGCTTGAACAATGAAACCAAAATAACATCTAATGGCACTCTCTCTAAACCAAAAGAACCTACTTGGAATACCTTTTTACTGTACTTTCTGTGCAAACACGTTCAGTAAATCCCAGAAATGTTACAGCGAGTCTTTTGCAGTGAAAGTGTTTCTCAGTTAAATACATGTGCTTCAGGTGTTTATTATTATAGTGTGTTCCAAAGCTGTTCCATCCCATGTTTCTGGAAGACTGGATTGAAACAGATCTTATTTAGAGCTAGTATGTCACCGTCACAATATTGTTTCGTATCCAAAAGAAAGCGATTCAGAAGGTGAATTTTGAGTAGTCCACATTTCACAATGATTCAGTTACGTCATTTCTTCCTCTGCCCATATATATTCTGTGCCCTGGGGCTGAGGTTTCACAATACTACCATGCCCCAGCAGCTTACTCCCCACACCCTGTGTTTCTCCTCCCTGATCATTTGTATACCCTCCAGAACAAGCTGGTTCATGTTTTGGACAAAACTTCTTCAGTAATTAATGTTTGACCTCCAAATAGTTTGTGAAGTAGTTTGAATTACATGTGTAAATAGATAATTTATAAGCTTTTATTTAGTGTTAAAATACAAATTGTGAAGGCTTTCTCCTATCCACTTAGACAACTTTGTATGTATCCATTGGAGGATGAATTCCAAAACACTACCACTGACTGGAATCTAGTATGTGCTTTTTGCAGTCATTTTAAAAGCCAATGTATCATTCATTTCCATGAGTTTTCACAAATAGGAGTCCCCCTCTAATCCCTGAAACTAAATACACAAAGCAGGCTGAACTGAATTTTGGCTTTAATACTGAATGAAGTTAAAGAAAATGGTTTACTGTTATGAATTTCTTCTGCTTATTTGCATTTTTATTTGCATGTAAATGGTCACGATTCAATTTAATAATTACTGACTGTTCAAGTCTAAGGGAAGAAGTGATGTGAATTCCCTCCATGCTCCCACTAATGCCTTGTGACTGTGTCATGAAGTGACAGGGAGGGACAAGAGGTTGCCATGGAAAGCAAGCTCTCTGATGCTTTCTCAGCAGTGCTGGAGCTGCAGAAACAGTGGTAGCCAGAGCTTTGAAGAAGCACTGGTTGAACTTCACATACATAAATTAAACACTGTAGTGAATTTCCTCTGGAGTGTCTGTAGTCGTGTGTTTGTCTGAACAGTAATATGTCTACATTTTAGAAAAAATGGAAAAAATTCTATTCTAAATCTAAAAATTAGGCTCCATCCTTTCAAACAGATGCTCTGCATTCCTCTAAAAACTGTGCTGCTATAGATATCCAATGGGGTACATCATGTTACCAGGTCATTTCTACAAACTTCTCTAAATGAGTAATTGAAGTCAGTCAATGCCAACAGCCATAGAAAAAATTCTTACTTCAACTGAGAAGAGAGAGATTTTATGTTCCAACCTCATAGTAGAGGACAAGAGGGATACAACCTTGCATTTCGAAAACAAGTCACAAGTCAACACCACATAAGGTCAGTCCCAGCTCCTGAGTGAGGTGTCAGGACATATGGCAAAGAATATCGGAATGAGATCTGGGCAAAGAGGTATCAATGGACATTTTCACCAAAAACTCAAAAAGGTGAAAAAATTAATAAAATATCTCCCAGAATACACATTAAAACCATGAGCTCACCAAGCTGTTTCTTTATCTTGATTTCATATGTGTTTTAATATACATTAGACACATTCAACTAACAGTAAAATCATTTAATTTGACTGTGGATTTGGAAAATGGATTTTAAAAAAAGTCATGTATACTCTTTCTGATGATTTTTATAATATTCAATGCAGCTGTCTCATGGCACCAGACAGGTGATGGTGGATGACAATGCCTCACAGATGACAATGGCAATGACAGGTGTGTGGATACCAAAATGCTGCTAGCAGATGAATTTTCCAGCGTCTTGCATTAATTCTTTGAGAACCTTTCCTTTCTCACACAAGATATGAAAACAGTAAGATAGTTTATGTAAACAATATTCACATCTGCTCTTTTGCTAAGTTCTGTTTATGGTACACTGAGGAAATGTTTTACCGTGGATGTGATAGAACCTGAACCAATCACCCTAGGAGGAGTGTGAACACTGTCCAATCGCTTTATGGAACTAGACTATATAAAAATGATTGTAAAATTAATAGATTATTCATTCTTTTGCTGGATTTCTGTGTTGCTACATCTCTCCGTTCCTGGCTCAATAGCGACAACAGGTGGATGATCCAATGCCTCACCTCAAGGATGTTGCAGCAAATTTTCCAGCATGCTTGCACGAGGGCTCTGTCCCTCCATGTTCAAGACTGTCACAGAATCCCTGGATGACACCCAGCTACAAAAAGAAAGCTTTCTGTTTATATCAGCTCTCAAACCGCTACAACACTACTTTTTCTATTGCATTGTCCCTTATCTTACTCAGCCTTATACTTTCAGATGTCCATTCATAAACCAATCAAAAATTAATTCTCTCCAAATGCAGCCTGTCATTTATGAAAAACCTCATCATAGATCTTGTTTGACAGAAAGAAGATTCACTCCTAATTTGAATAGAAGTGAATGCTAAAGCATCTTTTGAGGGTTGGATTTGGTGTGGCTAAGTGTGTCATAAGCTTTGTTTCTCCATGTGGTCGATTATCCCCATGCCTAGTCTCAGTCACGAGCTAGACATCGTCATCATCATCACTGAGCCTGTTCATGCGTTTAGAACAAGTGCATTTATTACTATAGAAGTTAGCAGGAAATTCAAAGGCACAGAGGTGAAAACTGAGGGTGAACCACAGAAACATAGAAACACAGATGCTGCCAGCTCTGACACCAAAGGAAAGCACTAAGGCCACAGGTCCCATCTGGGCAGTGTCAGGCCCATGGAGGACCTATCATTAAGCTGGCTCTGGCTGGAGGTGAAAGGAAGAATGACAGGGAAATAAACTGATCAAGAGGCAGCTGATCCCTTCAATCAGGACTGAGCTGGCCCTGAAGAGTTCTCACCAAGCTGCACATGCAAAATACAGAAAAACCCTGACAAGGTTTTTGGGGCAATGACAAGTCAGCCGAAACTCAAAAGATCCTGTTAGATATGAGCTTGCTGTGATTAGATTAAGTGTTCTCTTTCTGTAACTTCTTCGTTTACCTCTTTTATAAACATTTGTAACTGTGTTGCCTATATTGGATGCTGTAAGTACTTCTGCTGGCATACTGCCCAAAACTCTCCTTTAATTTAAACCAGGCTAAGGTAGCTGGGTAAAATCAAAGTGTTTTTCATCAAGACTGGTGAATTTAAAAACATGAGTATTAAGAAACTGTGTCATGTATCCAGCTTCCCAACATACTTCAAGAGAGTCAAAGGGTAAAGAAACTGCCCTTACAGAGACTTCATGAGCTGACTGAAGACTTGGCCCTGCTAGGAAGGAGAAACAATCCTGTGAACATAGCCGCCCCTGGCACACAGCAAGGTGGTGGGAAGCAGTCCTGTGCACAAGGAGCCTCCAGAGGATATACAGGAGATTTTTCTAAAGGAAAAGCATTTCTATTTTCCATGATTGCATGTGGCAGACAGCATTAGACTGTTTGGCAGACTTGCCACTCTCAGAAGTCACACGACTCTCTTTGTTTGCAAAACCAGCTCTGGAAAATCTAAGTGCAGCTGAAAAAAACCTGGAAAGGTTCTGAATGTACAAAACCTGTAGTTTCACAGTTTAACCTCAAAATCAAGCCACTGTTGTGTTAGAGTGGCATGATACCTGTTTCAGCACAGTGTTTTTTCTCTTAAGGTTTTCAAATAGGGCTTTAAAGTTAAAAAATAATCTGTTTATACAGTTGTGTTTAATCTGTATGTTGGATTCATGTGGACAGGTCCCCTCTTTTAGAAACAGCAAAATTCTTTGACCACAGAGTTAGGTTTTGGGGTGTATTTAAGTCAGCATGCTCCATCTAAAGTAGGATTCACAAGACACTATCACAATGCAAACAAAGTTCATTGCTACTTATAATCGTCTTTTCACTTTAAGAACCAGTGGAGAAGGAAGCTTGTGCCAGGTACCACATCAAGAGAAAGAACACCAGACTGGCTCCACAGAAGGAGCTTATTGAACAAACAGAAACCTAGTGGTGGGAAACACACAAGCCCTTGGAATGCACAATGAACACAAAGGAGTAGCTCCTGAGTATTGGAGTGGGGGATAGGCCAGAAGGTTTAGGCAATGAAAGGAAGAAAGATGCTGTAAAATATGGTGGGCAAAGGGACAAGAGTGGAGTGACACAGAGTTAAAGAAGCTGAAAAAAATGGAATGGGAGGATGGACACAAACAGGCAGACAGCGTGGCTAGCTGGAGTCCAGGAAAAACTGTGGAGCCTCTGAATACCAGAAGTCCTGGGTTGTGGCTGGCTACAGTCTCTGGCCAGTTCCTCTGCAGACTTCCCTGTGGGCCACACAGTGGAGTCGGGAGGATGAGGCACCTGGGCAGGGCTCTCCCCTGCACACCTCTGGGTTCAGAAGGTTGCTGGCAAGCTCCATCTCTCCCCTTCCCCTCCGTGCGGCAGGCCCGGTTTTGGCTGCCTTCACAGCTGCAGCTGTTCCTACCAGCTGGAATCAACCGTCCTGGCCCTGTTCCAGCTCAAAAGCAATTACATTCTTGCAAGTGGATATTGCAGCTTCCTGTCCTAAACAATCATGTACTGTTCCTCTGCACTCTTAACCAGCTGCTGCCTTCTACTCGGTGATGGCTGCAAGCACAGGGGTGGGGCCCTGGAAGAAAGGTGGTGGTGTATCAAGAGGACATCATTCCTTTGTAGGTTCACCTGCAGCTTTGAAAGGTCAGGGAGTGCTTCCTGAGAGCTCTGAATGTCTGTATATAGCGCTCAGTGCTTCAGCAACATATGAGTAATGGACAATAATATTACCTGGGCTAGATACTGCAGCAAGAGAGTGCTTCTTCTTGGCCCAACTCTTCCAGGAGAAATCTTCCTCTGTGCCTGAACTTCACAAAACAAGGCATCTCCAAGAGCTTTGGCAAGAACTCCCTTTCCTTTGCCAAGCATTTAAAACCAGAACCTGGCCCATAACACCTGGAAAGGGGTTTTGTAAAATACCTTAGTGCAAAATTTGCTGAAGGCATCCAAATGATAAGTGGGATTACTGGTCCCAAACTAACATATCTACTTACCTGCAGCTGGTCTTCTAGAACTGCACCCCTCAATCTCCACCTTCTACATTGTGTGCACATGAGAAGAAGGGGAGGTATATACATTTATATGACAGAGAAGAACCAGAATCTGCCCAGGCATACTGTTCCTTTCTAACTCTGCTACATGAGCAGCATGGATCTCAAGTGAGCATAAGACTTTTTATTTCTGTAACCTTTCCCAAATCTGAGCTTTTCAGAGGCATGGATTAGTCAAGGTATCCACCCCTCTGAGGAAGGTGCTCACACATTCGTTAATGTAAGCACAACACAGAGTACCACAGAGTGAGGCAAAGTACCTTGTAAGACAGAGTAAACACATGGGGAAACTGGGAGCCAAGATCGCAAGTAAAAGGCTGTGAGCATGCTGTAAAAGGTCAGAAGGATTTTGGGAATAGAAATTCCCACTCAGACAGGCACCATCTCTTGTAACAATCAGCAGATCCACACCGACTGGTCAGGACAGTTAAACCCCTTATTTCATCTAAGAATAATTGACTAAACATTTGGGCAGGGAGGGCTTTTAAACATTGCTGATTCTTACCTCCTTAGTTTCTAGTGCCTAAACCTTGACGTCTGTAGTTAGTGGCCTGTTGATGTGCCTGTGAATTACTTGTATTTGGTGGAAATACGAAATATTCTGTGAACAGAACAGTCTGTTAACATGACTAAAAAAGCCAGATAGATATTTTCTGAAATTCTGAAATTGCAGTTAATATTATTTCCCATGCACTTTAATAGACCAATATTAAGAGATGCAGTGACAAAAGAAGCATTTTGCAAAAAAAAAAAATTAAACTAACAGTCACGTGACCTTTCCAGCTAGTGTTTTAGATTTGTGATGGGCTCTGTCTTGGCCAACAGCCAGGCGGTCCTAAATATAGTGTAAAACCAAATATGTAAGTGTAAGTCTGAACAGACAGGGTTTTTTGGTTGGTTTTGGGTTTGGTTTTTCTTTTTTTTTTTAACACATTTTTTTCAAGTGCTACAAAGGTGGCTGCAGATGCAGCAATTGATAAATTTCTCCTCCAAAGGAAGTATTATATGCTCTGGATTCCCAGTAATGCTACAGGAGAGCATGTGCTGAAGTACTATGACATATGGCTTTGAGTCCCATAATTTATAAAAATGTCTCAAAGTGTTGTACAGTACAGAAAAGCACACAGATAAATCATAGAAACATATACACTTGGTATAGTATATTTTCAGCATGTGCTGTCTGCCAGTTTGTAACATATACACCTGTACAGGGGAGTGCTACAAAGCAGTACCTTCAACATCACTTATTACCTATTTGTATCACAAAGCTGTCTTTATCTGCATGTATAACTTGACTACTCTACTTTGGACAACTGTACTCTGTTACCCGCAGTTATCTCTCCTGTATGACATTACCTGAGCAAGGCCACTAGAGTGAGAATGAAACAGGGTCACTGAAAAAAAAAGTTCTAACCAGGATGTCTTACTGAATTTACACACCATCCCATCTCATGTGGGATTCTGATTTTTTTGTCTTTTAATTTTGTTGTATATAACTGCTTTCTCCAGTTTTCCCCCTGCTAGCTTTGTGCTGGATGATCTCCAGCCTGTTTCACAAATGGGAACACCTCACTTGTCCCTTCAATAAGCAATTCTTGTTCTCCCTGCAGCTCTGTGCACAGGCTCAGAACTGAGCCATCTGGTACCAGAAGACAAACTCACCACATAAAAAGAAAGCACTTCCTTGCACTAGTGAGTGAAAGAGTGGATCTCCAAGGGTCTGCAATAACCAAAGTCAAATAGATCTCCAATCCTAAGCCGGGGCTGAGGAAATACTGACATGTAAAGTCTGCTTACAATGGATCCAGGAAATTCAGCATCAACTCCACAGTCATCACCAAAACTTCTTTAGGTCTTTGTTTTTCCTTTAATTAGAAAGCTTAGGGCTTTTTAAAACTTTAAGTACTGGGAAATTAAAATGAACCGAAGAGAATGTTCTTCAATTCCTTTTATCACTGACTTCACACTCTAACACCACTTGCAACACTTGATAATATTACCACCCTGATTTTGAATCTCCTCCCAGTCCTACTCCCAACCTTCTTTCTCACATGAATCATCCTGGTCTCCTTTCCATCACTCAAATAGAATGTTTACTATCTTCATCTCATGCTCATCTTTTTCTTGCCTAATTAAAGTTTCCTCAGAGCTTGGAGTGTGATCTGGTCTAACCTTTTCAGTTTTCCAAGTCATGTCAACCAAAGAAAAATAATTTACATGTTATCACAAAAATTAAGGCAATCGCTATAGTCATGAAAAGAATTCCTCCCTATTCTACTATCATCTGTGCCTTCCCTGTCCCTTGTTTTCCATAGAAATGGCCACACGGACTGAAAAGCTTTGGAATTTTTTTTGCACTGGCACATCTCTTGCACTCAGTTATTGGATGTCCTATTCTCTTGGGAATTTAGATTGTCTTTATTAATTGTCCATTAGGAACATCAGATCATTGATTAACAGTTTAAAGAAAACAAACAGACAGCTCCCATTTACTTTTTAAAGCTTCTCTTTGAGTGTCATATTTTTAAGTAGCTCCTCAGGGACTGCTCTTCAAAGTCTGGCCCATTTTGTTGATAAGAGCCTGCTACAACAGAACAAGCATCCAGCTGAGCAGAAAAGGATTTAGTGAGACTGGGAACCTGCCTAAATAGGCAGATACTTTCTTCCTGTCCACTCTTGCATGACATTTTATTTTTTTCCCACAAAAGCTGATGAGCATAAAAGAAGGTTTAGGACCTGACTTTTTCCAGAGTTATGCAGCTGTGTTAAAACTATTAAACAGCATCTAGGATCCCTATGCCTTACCATTAACCAATAAATACTATATAACAGGAAAGAGATTTTTATAGCCGTAGCTTTTACTTCGAGCTGTGAGGCTACAGATTTTCAGGTTTGGAGAGGAAAGGTTTTACTCCAGACTCATTATTTTTCTGTTATTTTATGTGTCAAATGTAAATTCTGGATGGTCCATTCCCGTTCCAAACCACCATTATGTACAGGTTCTCTATCCCTGCAGCTGAAAAACAGGAATGTTTTTTATTCACTACCATTTATATAGTGATGTTGAGTGAATAGCACTTTTTGACTCAATATCTTTGATCAGGTACAGGACAATGAAACTTTGCCATACACTGCTTTCCCCAACAAAACCCCCTCTCTGCATTACTTAATAGCTTTGTTCTCAGAGCTGAGGCATTCCTTTTTACCATTTCTAACCTTTCTAGATGTACCTATGGACATGTGTGCTACGGACACATGGTTTGCACACATGCTGTAACTTTTCTCTCTTCACCTGCCAGATTTAGCATGGAAGAGGCTGATGGCCCTCATGCAGTCCAAGACTGACACATGGCCAGATGGAGGCTTTAAAGGATAATGTCCCTGAACAGATCGAGGAAACGTCCACAGAATGTCCATTCAGGCTGGAAGGGACCTCTGGAGGTCACCTAGTCCATCCCGCTGCTCCAAGAGGGGCCAGTTTCAAATGTAGATCAGATTTCTCAATCCTTTCCAGTCTCAAAATGAGCTGGTCTCTGCCAGAAACCCAATAGTGATACTTCCCAGAAAAATAACCATATATAGTATCTTTCCAGTAAATCAGCTACAGAACAAATAGATTTAATTACAGCCACTACACTTTCACTGCCGGGTAATTCCACATCAGAGAATAGCTCACTATACATGCATCTTCCCCTACAAGAGAGAGGCAAACAGCTCAATTGGATAGAAGTTCTAGACAATCAAAGGATAAAAAGTTTGGTGCCGTAAAGTTACAGACTAGTCACGTGTTAGTGTCCCATTGACAAGATGCCCAAGTCACCTTTAGTCTGTCCCACCCCTGGGACACACGATAAGCCATTCTTCTCTGCAGCCAAACAGTCATTAGTTTTAAAGCTTTTCAGCATAAACTAAATCAACCCATGACATTATCTATTGCAGCTTTTTTGCATATATAAAATCAAAGCACCAGCCATTAGAAAGCAAATATATTTTGCCATGTCTGCAGCACTGGAGGCCTCAGGTACAAGTAAGTGCTGTGTTGATACATCTGTGATTCCCTTGGGAATCCTTGAGACATTCTGAGGGCTGGCAGTACCATGTCTTCAACAAAACCTGGTAAGTTTCCACCACATTACCTTCCTACAAAAGAGAACACAAACAGCTCCCAGTTACGCAGCTTTTTAATTACATAAGAAACAAATGGGAAAGATGCAAGAAAAAAGAATTAATAAAATCATCACAGTGGTAGGAAAGAGAAATATATACAAATATATATATAGTAATATATTTAGAATGTATATAGTAATATATTTAGAAAGGGGGTCAAAAATAAATTCTTTTTCTCACAAAGTCATAACCTCTTTGGGGAGATGGGCTGGGGTTTTTTCTATTATTGCTGTTGGACAGGAGAGAAGAAGATTTTGCATTTTCCAAAGAGGAGGGAAAATGCAAAATAAAAGTTGATTTAGTTTTCAAGTTTCCAGCACTGAAGATTACAAAGATTTGTTCATTAGTTTCAAACAGCAGATTTCATTGGAAGAAAAAAAAAAACACTAAAAATAAATGCAGATCTTTTAATGTCCAGTCTTCATAAAACCCTTGGAAGTTATTTTTGTATCTGTGAAAATAAACCTGGAAGAAACTTAAAACAGGGTGATTACTTGAAAGAAGAGAAATGCCAGATCAGACACCACTTACATTTTTAATGCAGAAATTAGGATTTATTCCCTTTAAATTCCCTTATTAGCATTATTCTTCTTAGTATCACAGTACAAGGGGTTTAAGACAAAGCAGCACACAGTGTTCACTAAATCCATGCCTAAAACAGACCATAGACACTTGCATCCTAATTCCACTTTTATTATTCTCAATAAAACGGAATCTTTGAAAACCATGGAGGATCAGTGATGCTAACAAATACATCTTCCAGCTGTTTTAATGACTGTATGACTAATGCACAGGTAAAGCAGTTAGAAAACTGAAAGCAGTTTAATTATATACAGACTAGTGATTGACAATACCACTCCAAACTCCTACTTATACCAAAAAAGGCATCAAACACCACTGAGTCTCTGGGAGAAGCAAGGCAATCTGTGCAGTCTCCTGCAAGGGAAGCAGGATTCTGTCCATTAATCTGTCCTTCTCCGATTAGAAGAAGACTGAGACCTTTTAGGGACATTACACAGTGACAGGGACTGCAGCATAAGAAGGTCTGATATTCCCCCTTGATCTCAAGGACACGCGATCACCTCAAGAAAACTTTTCCATTCCCTGGATACTCTGACTCCATAGATCTCCCCTTGCATAGCAGTTTTGCACTAGGGCTTGGCTGAGCAAAGGACAGATCTGCCTCCAGAGCGGAAGCTGGCAAGCAGGCAGGCAGGGAGGGCAGCTCAGGTGAGGCAGGGGACAGGAAGGGCAGAGGACAGCACAAAGCCAGGCCACGCCAGGCTACACAGGGCAGCCCAAAGTAGAAGTCGAACAAGCATTCAGGGTAATATCAGCAGCTCATCAGTTTGATAATGTTGATTGTGCATGTTATTTGGATCACAGTACTCCAGTGGTATTGGTACATCAGCCACTGCAAAAGGCTCCCCAAGCAGCATGGAGAATTTAGAACACAGCTCTCATGAACTTCAATGAGAATGATGCATCTGTCTCCTGCGGTAGCTTTGAAGCTCTCGGCCAAAAGTATTCTTAGCCCTACTGTCATGCATGTCCCCAAAGAGACAAAAAAAGAAGGTGCGAGCATATGAGACCGGGAGCGGACGTGGTTGAGGAAGTGAGAGACCAAGCAGAGCCTGATCTGGGAACTCTGCAGAGACGGATCATGTCCCTCGGGCTTTATGTTATCAACACTTGTTTGGAGGTAAAGAACAGGGCTTTTTCTCCTAGCAGAATGAGGGAGCCAGTCTGGAGCAGTGGGCTCCTGACACTGAGCTGCTTTCAGTAGCATTCCCAGATCATTCGAGTCAGCTCTGGTATCTCTACCTGACCCTGTGGGCACAGAAATTGGAAGAAGCAAGGCAGAGAAAATAGTACAACAAAGAAACAAAGGGAAGACACGTTTGCAAGTGCTGAACGTACAAATACTCCAAATCAAATTTCTTCTGCATTGGTAAATTGTTTGTGTTCTCCCAGCAAATGACTGATGTGGAAAGGGAGAAAAACAGCTCCTAGACAGTTTAAAATAACCCCTTTTTGCAACAGTACAGTTCAGTATCAATGTACCTTTCTTCCCATTGTACACACAGATTTTCACTCTGGTCTGCTGCAAAAGGTTCAGCTTCCCTCCCCTACTGCACCTGCATTCTTTACTTGTGTGTGGTCTCTTGCATCACCACAATGCTGATATCATCTCCTGCTCCTAGCTCAGAAGGCTGGAAAGCAATGGCTAGAGCACATTAATAACAAGCAATATGTATC
This sequence comes from Eulacestoma nigropectus, assembly GCA_013397775.1. Lineage (NCBI taxonomy): Eukaryota > Metazoa > Chordata > Aves > Passeriformes > Eulacestoma > Eulacestoma nigropectus. The sequence continues at coordinate 261,461 of VZTE01005467.1, read as the reverse complement.
AGACTCCTCTGGAGCTTGAGGGTTCAGGGGGTTAGAAAATACTTGCATGGAAAAGTATGTCTTGCAACACCTGCATGTGACCAGCTTCCAATCCTTGTGAAGCTAAACCAAGCAGTCAAAGCTCCCTGTGATGAATACAAAACACACAGGGAGCAGCTTCTGCACTTCAGAATAACCCTCTGTGCCTCCTAAAGGCATTTCATGGACAGGAGGCAAGAATTAAAGTATTTTAGATACAGTTTATGTGGTCCCTAGAAATAAAGAGATATCTGAAAGTTTGATGAACAGTCAAGATCAGTAATCTTTTATGCCAAGGAATTAATTAACCAACAATTTTTTTGTTCTTCTCTTCATTGTATCTGCAAGGGCAAAATGCGAGTTCAAAGCCTGAATTCAACGGAGTATAGATGTTGCTATTGTATATTCCTCCTCTGCTTCAACATCCCTTGGAGCCTGACAGTTTGAAATTACATTTTCATGTTGGACCTGTAATTTCACAAATCCTGGAAGTTAAATAACTCTTAGAATAACAGTGAAGATATTACAGCTAGAGTTTATATTCTCTTTCATTATTTGTTTCTATAAATAGGGATGATCTTTTTTTCCTGGAACATAGTCTCATGTAGAGCAATACCTTTTCCTCAGATGGCATCAAGAGGCACAAAGTAAGCTTAAAGTTACCCACTCTCCTTACTCTACCTCCCTTCAAAGCTCTCACAAGAGATAGGGAAGATTAAAGGACATGTAATCATGTTGCTGCACAGGAGTCCCAACAATTCTGAACCTTGCAGGGATAAAACTGGAACTACAAAATATCCATTCCACTTGAGAAGCCACTCTTTCATTTTAGTGTCCCTAACGTTTTGTCATCTTTCCGCACTTTCCCAAAATAAACTGTAGCATTAGTAGACCCACACGGACTGCATGCACAGAGCAGGAGGATTTCCAGAGCCCCCCTAATGCCCAGGAGACCGTCAGCTTCAACAATTTTTTTGACAACAGAGGTGATACATATTGGTGCTGGGGAATACATCTGGTGTAGGTAGCTGAGTTTGTGAGCTGCAGTTTGAGATGCAGATTGAGCTCAGGGTGGGAGCCTGAGACAAGAGGCCATGAGCTACCAACAAAGGTCTTTAACGAAGGGCACAAGAACCAGTGGCCAGCCAGGTGAATGGACTTGGAGACACAGCAGGGAAGTAGGACTCAGGAGAAGGAGCAAGACTTGCACCCGGCCTGGACTGTGAGGGGATAAAAGCCCAGAGGTACCTTTGTTGGGGGTCCCTCCTCAGCAGCAGCAGCTGGGGCTGTTTCTGCGTTACTGTGCTGTGAATAAATGGCTTTATGGAATGAGACATCTGAGACTCTGCCAGGGGAAATGTAGGGTGGAGCCAGTGAAGAAACCTGGTCTGACTGAGTGGGGTGTGCAGGAGCCGAGCAGGGACCCTTCGGGGCACTGGAGCCGCCCGCGGTGGAGGGGCTTCGGTCCCAGCAGTGAAAGTCTCTGGCCTTGGGAGTGAGACTGCCGGGGGCCTCGGGAATGGTCAGGCTGGGAAATTTCCCTAACATTGCAAAGAAATTAAATGAAATTACTATTCAACATTTCCGTTTGATGGCATGTCATTCTTTAGGTTTCTAACATAGCTCATTTTCAAAATAGCAGTATAAACTTTCATAGTTCTTTCATCGTTCTTTCATAGTTCTTCAGCACTACAAATATTAAACATTCAGAAATCACAAATTACATCTTAGCATCACAGTTGGTGTCAATGAATCTTGGGTTCTTAGTTTCGACCCCGAGAATGCCATTTCCAATACCGTCTCCCTAATCACATGAAACAAAACCTCACCTTGAAAGGAAAAAAAGCACCTTTCAATTCTTCTGCAGGCCTGACTATGGAGAGTTTTCTTTGAGGCCTAAAACCAAATCTAGATAAATGAGCCTATAGTAACCCTCTAAAAACAAAAATGGTTTTCATAGCACAATAGAATCTGGAACATAGGCAATGATAAATGAAAAGTAAATCCAGTTTGATAGAATTCTTTACACGTTCTTCAGAGAAGAGTCTGTCCCTCAATTTTGTACATTTGGTAGTTCTCAGTCAGAACCATGACAAACTACATGAATTTATGCACATTCAAATGTAGACCAAAGATGGTTGAATACAAGGTTTCTGCCACTGAACTGCAAAAATCCAAGTATCCATTTATGTACCAGGATTAAGGAAAGAAAAACATGGAAACTAAATGCTTTCCAGTCAGTTGATTCAAACTAAAATGTGGTTAAATCATTAAGTTCATTAAAATATACTTTGCATTATAAAAATCTAAAGAAAATAGTCAGTGTGGCAGTATGCAATACAAAATAGAAGAGAACATTTTTGAAACTATTGTAAAGGAATTGTGTGTGTACTGTATTTTCATGGGAAAAAAATATTGAGTGTATAAAAATTAGAGCTTACCTAATAGACAATAGTCCTGCACTTTCTCACACCTGATCTAAACCTTGCTTTGGAAGTTACCATTAATACAGCAGTTAGATCTGCACACTTCTGAAGTATCACATGTGTTTAAATAATGCCTAGCCATTTCACAGTCTCTAAAACTTAGTGAAATGAACTTCACATTGATTAATTTAGGGTATTGTGAAATTTCCTGTTTATGTTATCCTAGAAAAATACAAAGGCAGCTGGATATAGTCACTTTTTAGTCCTCCAGAAGCAGGCACAACTCACCAGCTCATGGGAAGGTTGGAAGAGCAGGATATGCTACCATATATTTGAGGAGGACTGCACCAAAGCTGTGCCTGCAAACTTCTTGGGATCATTCTCTTTAAAAAAAAAACAAAAAACAAAAAACCAAAACAAACAAAAAAACCAAACAACCAAAAAAACCACAACAAAACCCCTACAACAACAAAAAAAGCAAAAAACAAACAAACAAACAAACCACACAAAAAATCATGAGGAAGCTAACAGAAAAAAAAACACCAAAAAACCCCAAACCAACCAACAGCCAAACAAGCTAGCAAAAAACAACAAAAACCCCAACAAGAACAAATCCCCAAACCACTCTGATTTAAATTCCTCGGTGGTTTAGGGCACCAGAACTACTGGAAGTGAGGAAGTGCATTTTCCGTCTCACAGAAGCCACTGTCACTGTGGTAAACCTAGGTCAGCCACCCTGTGCATGATTTGAAACTACTTACATCCTGCTTCCCAGACTGGTGTTTGTTTAAGTTGATGGTAGCTGAGCTCAGGGGACAGCAGGTTATTTTCAAATGCCAGCTGCCATTTCCTGGGCACAAGACCTGCAGGAGAGCATTGTCAGAGTCAAAACTACCCTGTCCCACCGTGGTTTGGCCTCACAGGTGTTGCAGTTCAGTTTTCAGAGCAACTGACCTGCAAAATAGGCCTGTGAGCCAGCCTGATCTGATTTTTACACTTATTTTCTCCAACAGCTTAGCTCACTCACAGGTGTGACCAGATGTATAGACATTTATGAAACCATGAAGATCACTTATTAGTCTTCAGACATATAACAACAGTTTCTAAATTACCTCTGGTCTGCCCTGCACAGATGATCTTGTCACTGATTCTTCAAGCTCCTTTAGCCAGACCAGGTGATCCAACATCTTTGCAAACAAAGCTAACACTGTGATTTTGACATCAGCAGATAAGCATGGATTAGCTAAACTTGATAACCTGGGGTAATTTCATCACATACTTAAGTTTTATTCACCCAAACAACCTTGAAAATCACTCTTAAAAAATTGAGATAGTGTTAGTTATGAACTAAACTGTAAAATGAACTGAAACTGAAAACAGCTTGCACCACTGAAGCATTCCGGCCTAGAAATAGGAAAGAATTTGGTGATAGGATGCATCTCCCAAAGGGGAACATGCATCTTCCTTAGAGAGATTTCCATTGCTCCATCATCAGTTGTTCTTTATTCATAAAATCTCTCTCAAGGGAAAATAAAATTTGACTTCAGGTATTTCAAGGCTGCCTGGCTGCCAGATCTGTTTAAATCATCTGTGCTGGCTGGGAAAACAAGCTCCAAATGTCCTGAGCAGTGAGCAGCCCTGTAAAAGCTGGAGCCAAGGACAACTACACTACTCTGTGTTTGTAGTTTTTAAGCAGTGCCATATCTCTCTTGCAGTCTGGAGCAGCGACCTGAGCTTGCCTGCAGGGAACAAACACATCCAGGCTAGTATTATGAGCACACACAGAAGTTAAGCTGTAGCAGGACAGGTCTCAGTGGGGGCTGTCCAAAACCCACAGCATATCTGCACATGAGTTTTGCTGATAGTTCAGAACAGCTATGCAAGCCCACAGGCTTCTGGAGGCAGCATGCACAAATCTTACCAACTCTGCTTCAGCTGGAAAGCAGCTGTACTCACAATGGCTACTAGTGTACTCACAGCCATAGTGAATACACTGATAATATATAGACAAAATTGCCAAGTCCAAGGAGAGGCTTTTTAGTAGTGCTCCTGCCCTTCCAGCCACTTGCTAGAGAGTACAAGGCCCAGAGCATCACCATGACCTTGGCATGCTTGGCAGCTGTGACACATCAGCCAGATGCCACTGCTAAACCCAAGCAAGCACCCTAGCTGCAGAAGACGTGTTTTAGACAGCCACGGAAGCACTGATGGTGAGTGGGCATGTAAAGAGGGATTTTAACCAGCAGAACTATGGAAGAGACTACCTTTTAGTCATGGTGTCTGCACTGACAGGTTAAGTCTTCCTCAAAAGACCTGCCAGTATTTAACATATGCACTCATGCAGAAGGACAACTATTTAAACAAGTGCCTGAGAGTGCTTTTAAGAAATCAGCCAGAACTAATGTCAGAGAAACGAGAACAATCATTAAAACATTCTCAAAGCTTTATAATATGTCTTAAAATAGCATCCTTGCATATAGGAATGCCAGGAGATTAAGATCCAATATCTCATGATCTACTGTGTCTAGGAACAAGTACTTTAATACTATTGGAAATGTGCCCTCTTGAATTTTTGACTGCATATTGTTTCCATCTCTAGCTGTAATGAGTGTCAAAGTCCCCTTTTCTAAAACATTATTGTTTGCCATACATGGGTATTATTTAGGTTTAGTGGGTTACATTTTGAGGAAAAACAGATTATTAATTTGAGTTTGTTGGGGGGGTTTTTTTTAGTTTTAAGATGATACCTTTTAAAAGTGATGTAGAAACTTGGCTATTAGCACACAGCAAGCTGCTTCAAAAGTGCAATTTGCCACAGGACCCTCCAACTCATGGGTATGACTTACTCTGCTTTCCTAAAATGTGAGAGCATGTGGCAAAAATGGTTTTACCAGTTTTTTGACAAACAGCACAACTCAAATGTAAGTCTACTGTTTATGATTAATGGCATCACGCCAATGCAGGCAAGCAAGAATTTGTAGCAAACAGCTCATCATCACAGGTTCTGTTTATAACACTGTTTATCCTTTTACCCTTAGGTCTTCCGCATGAATGAGTATGAAAACGTCAGTATGTCTGCCATGATTTTTTACCAAGCACTGGTTCAGGAGCACTGTGTTGAGTTCTGAGGCCCCCAACACAAGAAAGACATGGACCTGCTGGCACAAGTCCAGAGGAGGCCATGAAGACGATCGGAGGGCTGGAGCACAGGCTGAGAGGGCGGGGGCTGTTCAGGTGGGAGAAAAGAAGGCTCCAAAGTGACCCTAGAACACCTTCCAGTACCTGAAGGGAGCCTATAAGAAAGCTGGAGAGGGACTTTTTACAAGGGCATGGAGTGATAGGACAAGGTAGAATGGATTCAAACTGAAAGAGAGCAGGTTTAGATTAGACATTAGGAAGAAAATCTCACCTCAATGAGAATGGTGAGGCACTGGCTCAGGTTGCCCAGAGAAGTTGTGGATGCCTCATCCCTGGAAGTGTTCAAAACAAGGCTGGATGAGTCTTCGAGCAATGTGGTCTAGTAAAGGTGTGAAGGTGTCCCTGCCCATGGGAAGGGAATTGGAAATGAATGATCTTTAAGGTCTCTTCCAACTCAAACCGTTTCATGATTTTGTGAATATTTTGAGATAAAAATCAGCAAATTCCCAACTGTAGATCATGCAAATATTTTCTTCCTTGTGAAAAAAAAGTAATTGGGAGAGATTTTTAAATTCAGTTCACTTCACTCAAGCTTTCCTTTGGATAAGCCAGTTGGGATTTTCTTCAGTAATGTCTCTGGCTATGCTTTTGCACATTCATCTACACAGCCCACATAACCACTTCACAGGACTTCACAAAATAAGGACAACAAAATAACACATCTTGGCTACTACTAACATGACAATAGGTGGTTTTAAACAGCAGTGTGGCCATCAAGGATCACAGGGCTGGAGAAACCTCAAAGATCAAATCTAAGAATGCCTTATACCATATTTTATCATTGTTTCAGTCACATTATCTCTTGAAACTCAGCAATGATCTTCACCCAAGCAGATGCACAATCCCAAACCCAGCTCTGAAAGTCTTTAAAGGCATGATTTCAGTTTCCAACATTTCCACTCATCGCTAACATCTAGGGAAGCTTATCCAAATGCAATATCCAAGTTATTATCTTCTGATTGCACCCACAGTTGCCTAAAACCACAAAGTCTTAATTTTACTTAACTCAAAGGGGAAAGTGCCTTTAATTAGTCATCATAGCTGCCTCCTTCAATTGCACACACTGACTCCCCAGTGGATGGACATCTGTCCCACAGCTTGGCTGTTCCTGTATCCAGCTGGGAGGTGTATACCAGGACAAACGGTGCTAAACGAGGAGGTGCTGGAACACAATCCTTTATGACTGGAACAGCAAATATTTGGATGCCTGTCATATTCAGCCACTGCAGGCCATCCTGCAGCCATAAATGCAATCAATCACCTGTCTGGAGGTTTCAGGGCAGTCTGCTAATGGTTTTCATATGATTTCTTCTACTAGCTTTGAGAGATCAACACAGGCACAAGAAAACCTGGATTTGGTTCTTGTTGCTTTATCTTAAGCTGTCCTATGATGAGTGTTATTAATGACATTCAAGCCTCTGTTACAGTCTTCAGTGGTTAAACTGAGATACATCATAAAAACATCTCCAGGGCTTCCATTAACTAGAAGATCAGAGCCATGTCTGTTTGTTCCTAGCCCAGCCATTTGGAAAACACCCAGCAAGCCAATTGGAAATCAGGAGAATATTTAGCTTTTGCTCACAGGCCATTCACTGCTCTTTCCTTTCTCTAGGATCCATGGCACTTCCTCTGCTTCAAATACTCAGTTTTGTTGGAATAACTCAGAATCCCCACAGTTACAGATATTTGATTGCGCTTCTGGTCACCTTACTACAGTGGGCAGATATCTCCAGGAAGTTAGCAGGAGAAACAGATGGAGGAAGCAACCACACCTAAATTTGACAGAAATCTTAAAGAGCTGTACATGAACACAGTTTTTAGCACAACTACCAGCTAGAGGGGGTACTGTGTTGCATCAAAAAATCAACAAATCAGAAGCTGGAAAGGGTAACAAGCCACAAGTAGCCAATATTCACATCACTTGCTACAAGCCACTAAGGGAACTAATTTCCATATCTGCATGAAATATGGTGAAAGCAATAATAATACTGACAATTTATACCTCCTGACACATAGATATAGAGACACACAGAATATGTCAGCTGTGGCTAGGATGAGTGGAGACTGGTTGCCAGAGGGAAGCTGTAGCTGGCTGGCCAAACTCAGAGAAAGAAAAAACAGTGAAGTGTTGAGGAAGGTGGGCTGACAGAGGAAGAGATTGTAAGGCTAAGCCAGTGAATGGGTCAAGGCACCCTGACAGTGAGGAAGAGACAGAAAGACATAATATAGGCCATTCCTTAATGGGTTATGTGAGATTTTTTAATGAGCAATCTATGCTATTAACCTGACAGTTGTCAGGGAATATAAGACCAGCTTCTGAGAAAGGTTCTAGTATATGTTTGTATCAGTCAGGTGGCAAGGTCCCTACAGGGCCAAATACCGTTCCTTTCTGTTGCTCCTGATATTGCAAGCTATTCTGGGCCTTTCCAGATGAAGGAAAAGAAGGGAGAAAAGACCAGCACCTTGCACAACATGTATTGCACAAATCCACTTCTTTACTAAGAGTGCGCTTCAAAGAGGAGGGAAGAATATGAATCTGTATCTGCAAGCACATCACCTAATTAATACATCATGCCAAAAGTCAGATTCGTCATTAAAGCAGTAGGAATGCCAGTTACTGAAAACACTAGACTTTCAGTAGTGTTGAAGCAGTTTTGTGCTGGCCAGCTAGTAAATGTCAGAAGGAAGGAAAATCAATTTTTATCGTATATCTGAAGGGAAAGCAAAACCATGCAATTAACTTATATTCCTATTGACTACCTAATGAAAAGTGCAATTAGATATATTGCTTGCAAATCCTACCATAGTCAATGGGAGCATATGGAGTCATGGGAAGCACGTGGGTGTATTTGAGCGTATGCTTTATCTAGGAAAACAGCAGAGAGGTAATCAAGTTAGAATTAAATATAGTTATACCAGTTCAGTTAGACAACACAATTCATTTCTAGAACACAAATAACAACTCACGAAGTGAATGAGATCATTAAAGCCAATATACTTTAAAAATTTATTTGCTGAAAGCATGGGACTGAAAGCTTTACTTAGAAATGAAAAATCTAACAAATTGGCAACAAAATGTAATATAGGAAGGAAATAAAAATAAATTCAGAACAGCAGGCTGACTGCCACAGATAAGAAATAATAAAAGCTAGAAACTAATCCCTGACAACTGACAATTTACAGCACTGCAAAATACAAGTGACCACCCTCAGACTATTTTCATTTAGTAGAATAGTCAAAAGCTTCTTCTGAGAAAATTAACATTTTCAGAATTAATCATACTCATTTGGGTCTGTGTTGACTTCAATAAGTGTACTTTTACATACTCATTGATATCTATGATTTTTTTCTTGTATTATTACAGCAGGATTTGGAAGATGTGTGTAAGAAGAGGCTCCCCTTCTGCTAGATTCAACAGTTATTTGGATAGCACCGTATCCCAGAAAATTTTTATGCTGAAAAAGCAACTTCCAGAATTTGATGCACCAGAATGAACATAACAAAGATAAATATTCCAAGGAAAGGAAATTAAAAATCTAAGCTACTCAGATCCACTTTCTTTCAACTGTCCAAAGTTTTGCTTTTTATATCCTTTTGAACTGCGTTCTTTACTATATTTCTGCTTATATTAAACACATAACATAATATGCATAGGAAGTGAAAATCTATACAGCCCTTTACTATCCAGACTCCAATGTATTTAAATGCATGCAGTAAGCATTTCCTTAAATGCAGTCAAAAGTAATTCAAAGCAATCCCTTGACAAGATGGTAATAGAGAATAAGATAATTAGCATGGAAACCACCAGGGCTCTGTAGAACCAGCCAACTTTACTCCTACCAGTTGCAGGAGCATCATCATACTAACAAAGGAGCAAGGCCATTTTAAATGTCAAATTTCAGAACAAAAAAGCTGAATAAAAACCTTTCCAGTGGTATATCTCCTGTTACAGTCCACCTGTACCGTAAAATGAATGAGGAGAATATTGATGTAAGTACAATACCACTATAGTGTAACCCCCCTAAAAGACATTAGGTCACTAGCTTTACTAGGCTAAAACACTGATATGCCTGCCCCATCTGGTCTTGTTTTTATTGTATATACAAATTACATTTATGGGGCAGACCAGTAGCTGGTGGTAAGGTTTAAGGGGGGGAAAAAGGCCTTTTCCCTGGGGAATAATATTTACAGCAAGAAACTTAAATAAGCAACAAAATTCAAACAGAAAAATAGTGGATTCCCCTGTCTGGAAAATAGACTGAGCCCAATACCTTCCTAACAGGGCGTTTTTTCTCAGAAATAGAATATTGACTGTCTCAAACAAGCCTGGAAAGGGATCCAGGCACACCAGATAATTAACCCCAGGCTTCTTCCTAAGAAGATTAGTCAAGGCTGAACACCAAAAAGGTGCCAGTGATCTAGTAGAAGGGTGGTATCTTTCTGTTCCACCTCTCAAGTCTTTCCTCATCTTTCAGCAAGTATGGGAAATGTCAACAATATGGAGTTGCTGTTTTCTGCTTCCTGGGGAAAGGAGCACTGCATCTTACACAGGCTCCAGAGGCAGCAAAAGTCTCTTGATTCAGTGCCCATGCCAGCGAAGCCCTTCACAGCCCCTTGCAGGCTTCCAGAACTAGATGGGAGCAGAAAAACTAGCAGGGAGGAAGAGGCAAAGCAAAGCTCTGCAAAGCACAGAAAGAGAAACCTTAGAATTCCTCAAAGCCTAAGTTTAAGTTTTAGTCTCTCCTCAGAGGGGATAAGAAAATGGAGGCTACGAGATACATGTTCTGCACTCTGATGGCATCTGTGAGGAGAAGCCAGCAAGTCAGAGGCCATTCCTCAACTTTCCTCAGTCTTTCTTGCATCCAGGAGATGCTCTTCATTCAACTAATCTCCCTCTCTTCCTAGCAGGGAGGTAACAGGCTCTCCTTTCCGCTTGCATGCATTAGCCCCTATTAGACAATCAAGGTATGATTTTAATTTCTGCAGAGTTCTGTCCCCTGCATAGAGAAACAACAGCCACACAGCACGAATTACCTCCTGCCACCCCCAGACCCAGTGGGACACTCATACACTGTAGCTCTTATGAACCCAGGCATATCTCATTAGCAGATAATTAGCAAGCAACTCATTATCTAAAATATGAGCATTTTATTACAAAAATAGAGGGAACTCTGCAAAAGATACTTTTACCACATTTCATATGATTTGTTGTGCTTTTGAACAACCGGTCCCATGATTTTGTGTTTCAGAGAATTGTTTTTATGTAAATCATCATCTGAATAAATAAAGATGGTAAGAATGTGTGATATTGTCTATATTTCAGCCCAGGATATATAAATGCAAAGACTTGAAATTAAAACGTATAACTTTGTGGTCTACAAAGTAACAGAAAATAATTTTGATGTGATTTATGCATAAGTAGATGCCAAATAAATCTAGCAATTTTAAAATATTCTCAAAATCAATGAGAAGCACTTCTGTCCTGAGCACAGGGATCTTGACTCAAGAGGGAGCTAGGTAGCTGGTTTTATAAGCACAGCATTTCAATATTCTTACTCATTTTCATTTGAAAATTAAGAAATTGAATAAACATGCTTACGCTTGCAATTGATGTTATTGACAAGAAGACAACTAGGAGTTTTATTCTCTAGGGTAGAACCCCTGACTGCATACTGATGGTGATTTCATTGAAAGATTTAAACTGAACACTTAAATTCAGCTGAACAGCTTTTGTCTATAAACTGCAGAATAGTGTTCAAGAAACCCTTCATTTTTACGTTCTCTTTTCAGATGAGAATTCAGGGGATACTCAACTCTTTTCTGAACTAGCAAAGCAAAAGTAAACACAAGGACTAGTAACATCATGGAATCACAGAATGGCCTGGGTTGGAAGGGATCCTAAAGATCATCTCCTACCCCACTGCTATGTTCAGGGACACCTTTCACTAGACCAGGTTGCTCAGAGCTCCCTCCAGCCTGGCCTTGAACACTTCCAGGAGTGTCAGTGAAGTATTCTTCATTTCCATTAGAAAAGTGTAATGGTATCTGATATATATTTTTTCTTGCAAATATGAATTTTCAGAAGATCAAAGGTAGATACTATGACCTGATATTTTGCTTCATAGTTTGCTAAAATGCCTTTACTAGATAAAACTAATTTTACTAGATTCAAACATGCAATAAAAAACAGCCTAAGAATGAACCTAAAGAAGCCTTAGCAGGAGACAAACTATCACGAACGTTGACAGAGCCATCCAGATGCAGCAGTGACAAAATTATGAGAAGCCAAATCAAGTAAGGAATGACTTTTCAGAGAAAGATAGATTTTATGGAATCCCCTACAGATTTTCTCTATAACTCTTTTTTAGGAGTTGGAGTTTATAATTAGTGCTAGCAAAGTACTGTAAAACTCCTACTGTAATTAAAAAAATAGCCTGAATCATAGAGGGGAACAAAAGTAAAATACCAAAAATACTTAATGTAGAAAATATTTTGAGCAAAAAAAGGAATGTGTTTATGTTTCTGTGCAGGCTGGCAGGGGTGCACCTAGCAGCCTAATTTCCTGCTGTAAACACTAAGAGAATTGTACCCAGATTTCCCAAGTAGGCAGATGGGAACCATTTATTTATTGTTTCTTCAATACAAAATTCAAATTTCTAAAAACAATTACCAACTTTCAGTTATGACTTCTTGCAAAATTATGATGATATTTCTCATACATAACATCATTCCAGTCAAACTTACGTTTGTGACTTCTGGTACTCTTGAAAGCATCGTGGGGTAGGGCGCAAAGATGGGGAAAGATGAGGGATTGGCGCTGGACTGAGGCTAGTGGTGTGAGAGCCTGTGTGCCAGTGGCAGCACACAAACCCCCAGCTGGCCTTCGGGCTGCACCAAACACTTTGACAGAAGAGTCAGCCCTTAGGATGACCCAGCGCTAAGACTCTTCCCATAGCCGAGAAGGGAACGTAGCACACTCGCCCCTCCAGACTTCCCAGTGTTTCTTGTTGTTCCGTGACTAATAATCTCTCCTATTTATTTCAGAATAGGTGGAAGGGAAAGCAAAGCCTATTCACAAAGTGTTACGTAAAGCAAGGAAGAACATCTGCAGTCATTTGTCTGGAGGAAGGTTCCTCCCCATCCCTGGCTAATGACCACAGAGTTTGCACAAGGAAGGAGGGAAGGAAAAGCTTTATGGCCTTTTGGCACTTGCATTCCCCTTCTTGTCACCAAATTGTAAAATGGGAAACAGTTATACAAGATTTGTTCCTTTCACAAATAAGGAGGGTGCTAGAACTGCTTTATTTATTTTAGTTGTGCAGTAATGGTTTTGCTCTCTGAAGTGACAAGGAATGCTTGTATGAAGCATATTGGTGAAACTTCATGTTGGGACAGAGTCTACGAAACCAAACACATAAGCCCAAGTCTTGTCACCCCCACCCCTAAATTCAAAGCATGTGACAAAAAAGCGCTGTGCCAAAATCTGCAGAAGTTATGTTTAGTTAATTGCATTAGAGTTTATTTACATATAATAATTTACAGCAGCAGGAAGGAGTCTTAGCTAACAAAAATGGGCATTGCTCAATTTCTAAATAATGCTTCTAACTTAGTATGTAAAGAAAATACTGCTTAACTAAGTAAGGGTTAAACTTCACTGCCATGCCAGAAAGCCATCCAAGTTCATTCTGCTATAAACAAATTCCACTGCCAGTTAACAGGCATTATTACTGTAACTCTGAGAAAAGTTCTTAAATATCTGTGTTTGCCATGAATGCATTGAGTTATACATTAAAAGATCAGTGTCTTCCTTCAACTTGGCAAATGTTGATCAGGCATTTGCCAACTTAGAGCAACGTGTCAAGCATTCAGCTAGACAGCATTAAAACCTTAAACGTCTTGGGGGCAATGAAAATAACACCTAGAAAACTCAAATGAACAAAAGTGGACTTTGCAGTATATGAAAAGCAGCAAGAAAAGAATTAACAGGAGATTCCTGCATTAGCTATCCTTGTTTGATGCCTGATGATAAGCCACATATACTACTAAATTCTAAATTACAAAAACATTATATATGTGATTGGATCAGGGGAGAGCAAGGGGGGCCTGTCCTGAGAGGCTGGAGATGAACAGCTGCTGCCTGAGACAGGAAGCATGAGAAGCAAGTCTTGGGCTCTGCAGTCTGGGAACCAGTCTAGGAGCCTGGGATGGGGAGAGGGTGGTAAAAGCAACCCAGAAATGCTGACCAGCTCACACAACCTGCTCACCAGCACTTTCTCTTTCATAATTCTCCTGTTGGTTTTAGCGGGAAGGAGGAGGGAAAAAAAGCTGTAGAATATGTCCCTCTTCCACATCAGTGGGGAAATGGGCTGCACAGGGCAGCCAAGGAGCAACAGCCCTTCCTGCTCAGGAGAAACACAGCAAAAGGGTAGCAGAGGACAAGCCAGCAGGATGACACTTGATGGCATGTGGCAGGTGGATCTTTAAGGTTCTCTATGCAGCAGCTACAGAATTGCTAATGGCTGCTTCTGTGGTGAAGGTTGTTTTTGACCTCTGATAATACCTGTGAGTTAAGTGGAGACTTAACTATTCAGCCAAATCAAAACTTGGCAAAAATAAAAATTTCCATTTTGGCATCCAAACATTCAAAATACTTTTTTATTCACTGTTTTTGAATTATGAGTGGAAAATGACACATGTGCATTCACCCAGCTAAGCAAAAGCATACCAGGACTCCAAAGCCCACTTTTTCAAACCATGAAGTAATCACTTAATTTTCTTTAAAACTAGACAGTTATTAAAGCTGAAAAAAACAAGGTCAGTTAGAACTAGACACGAGAATGTCTGCTGGTTTTAGGAAAAAACAGTCATAACCATCATGACATAACCATATTCGAGGTGAATATTGCCAATAACCCGTAGACAGCCTGGGCTATGTCCTTAAAAGTTTGTAAACATATGGGGTTTTATTTATTTATTTAACTTTAGGCTTTGAGTTACTTTGAAACTGATTTTAAATGTCACAGGACACCCAATCCACAGAAAAGAGGAAAGAAGGTTACATTTCTTCATTGTTTGAACTCTAGAGAAGAGACATTCCCGCACTGCTCCCTTAGACGTATGGTATGCAAATCCCTATAGAGAAGTAGCCAGAAGAGTTGCATTATCTTCATAAAAAGAGCAATACAACAACTTAGTGAGCAAAGTATTTATAGCATTTATTTCCACTCTAATTTTGTTTATTTTGAGCAAACTACTCTTTTGGCAATACTACTTCAATACCCACCTTTGCACTGGTAGAAGCTGACGCTCACACAAGCACATGGACACACCTTCCTCTGCTCTCACAACCTGAAGCAATTAAGCATCTTGCTAATGAGAGAAGCAAAAGAGCAGAATACCTCCCTACATTTAACTCTGAGTTCAGGGGGCTTAGGAATTCCACATAAAGCAGCGCCTGAAGTCATAGACAGCCCAACAAGTCCTTTTCAACTTCCTCTTCCTAGAACAGGATCTCCAAACACCTACCTGGCTAGTCCAGCTTGAGGAGAATGGTAATGGCTGCTTGGCATAAGACTCACCGAGCAAACACAAACTATAGCCTCAGCTTTCCAAACAGTCTGAAAAAATCAGCAGCCTGCCATCAAACTCACTAGGCACCACTTTCTGAGCAGCCACATCCCAATTAATCAACCCACAGGTTTGATAGCAGCTCCCAGATTTATAACCTCCTCCCGGAGGTTTGATTGCTTCAATTTGTTCAGCTGATCTGCTCAGCTGTCAGACAGCAACTGCCAGTCTGACCCCAGTACACGTCTCAGACCACTCATCACTGGGCAGTTGCTGTACCATTCAGCTGAGCTGTCCTGCTCTGCACAAATACGGATTCAGGTTCTGCTCCTGTTGCTCCAGGTTGCTCCTCCAGGCGATGAAGAAATTATTCACTGCTGCAAAAGAGACAAAATGGTTCATCAGGACATATTCTAAGGCAGGTCATTTGGGGAGAGCTCTGAATAAGAGGCCATGTGAAGAAGAGGTGGAGAAAAGGGGTTTTTCGTGTTCTAGTTCACAGCATTACCTGTGATGGGACTGCCCATGTTGTGGACTGCTTTTAAATAACCATCAGGCACCTAAGGAACTGCCTTAGACTTGCCATGGCAACTGGACCCTTTGTTATGTTTCTATTACTCATTGTCCAACACATTTCACAACCATGTTGCTAGGAAGCAAGGGGACATTCAGCCTTTAGGGGACCTTCAGAGCAATCTAAAAGACAAGGGGAAATAAACCCATGCAACAACTTAGCATTTGTGTACTTCCAACTTTACCATCCAATATCATCATAGCACGTGTTTTAACCTGAACAGACAAGACCCAAAGGTCAGGAGCAGGACTAACAAGAACGGGGAAAAAAAGGGAGATGATTGGTGGAAATTAAGTGGCTTTGAATAAGTTGCTGAAAGACAGAAGGCTTAAAATCAGCTGAGTAAACATATTGCAAACAGAAGCCAGCAGGGAAACATTTGAACCCAGTACTATTATTCACAAGGCAATTCAAAATATACTATTCTAAATTCTTGTTTGTTATAGCAAAACTCTTTCACTTGAATATCTTCAGGAAATAAAAAAAGATAAAGAAACAGAAAAACCTAACTTATCCCCTTCAATTTTTAAATCACAGCTCATATTTGCAGATGCTGTGTTCAATACTTTCCACATTCTAGGTGGGAAGTCAAACATGAGGCTATGAGGGAAGGGTATTATAGGCTTTTAAATCATTCCTCATATGTGCTTGAGATGATTTACATGACAGCTGTGTGCTGAAGTCCACATATTCACTTAGAAAAATGCACCTCCCAGAACAATATAATTAAGTAATAGGAATTCAATTCAGGTAGATTTTTCAGTTTCCTGTAGTGACCCCCAAACAAGAATGCTTGTCTGTAGACAACAAATTGAATTAGGACGTTTACTGGAAGTGGTAGATGGCCTGCCCCACTAAGCCAGCTGACATTTTATTGTAATCTCTGACTGAAAGGGCTATTCATGGAATTTTGCTTTCAATTCAGGTTTCTCTTGCTTAATCCTCTGAGGTATATTATGTTCTTCCTATAGGAAGGTTATACTACTAGAATTTCTTTATGTGAAACACAGACAGCTGGCATTTGCCGTAATTTAATTTTAATATTGTCTTCTCAGAGAAACCTTAATTTAAGGTGCATTTTTCTCACATAGAAACACCAGATCCTGTATCTGGGAGTCACCTACATGAAGCTCCATTTGTCAGCAGCATTCTGCCGTGAGACTGCCAAGATTTGGTCTCTTCTTCATTACATTCTCTATCAATATTCTCTAACATGATTAACTAGCATCTTAATCTGGCAATACGGTACTTAACTCCAACATGTTTTGATTTGATATAGCGTAAAAGACATTTGTAATAGTACTTTCCTAGCACATTATGTATAAGCAGCAATTCATTTGAACTAAGTCTGTAAAACAGGGCTAAACAACAGGGTACAGATTGCTTTCAGACTTTATGCTGTGCTGCAATATATTACTCCTGATTTACGTAACTCCATAATGCTTTTGGAGCTTTTTATGTCAGACCCGTGACCATGTGCTCAGTAGGACTGTATTACCCAAATACCTATAAAACACATATAGAGAAATAAAGATGTGAGATTGGAGCTGGCACAGTACCAGCCTGCTGTTAGAAAACATACTGTATGACCTTATTGAAAAGGCAGAGCACTAAAAACCTTCAGTGTGATTTACTCTTTTATTTTTTTTCCCCCAAACTGGCAACATCAGTCTTTCTAAAGCAAATCCTTGTCTGTCCCTTATTTGATACTTCTTATTTTCTGCTTCATCAAAGCAATAAAGAGTGAATTAATCTTTTGACAACATTTCTCAGAATGTCATAGATTGTTCTTATGAATCTGACATGTCATTTGGCTTCAGGGACTGATTGAAGGACATATGAAAAAAAAATGAAAACAAAACCACCAAACCCCAAAACAACTAAGGAATCTGTGTTACGATTTTATGCTGGCCAGTATTCTGATAGAAACTAACACAGTGGAGTTTTACCAACAAATTGAAACTGCTTCCTACATCAGGGCTTGGCATATTTGATACATTCTATACCCACCGTTTTTGATGGTTATACTGTTTCCTTCCTTCTCATTAGCTATGTATTTTTAAAAAGTCTCAACTGCAGGTTTTCTCACAGATTGACTTATTAGGCCACTTATTTTGTCTTTCCTTCTGCTACCCACAAATTGATTGCCACAAAGGTAGCTCCTTCCTGGGAGAGTGGCTTTGGAGGCCTAAAAGTGTTGTCATATCACCACATTGTGCAGGGAGCAGGACCCCCATCGACTCAGAAGCCCATAAGAGGTATCTTGGAGGAAGCCCAACATGACAAAATGAAGGCCTCTGATGTACTTCTCTGCTTGTTCAGAAAACAGTTGTGGGTGCTGTCAAAGGCTATTCAAGGATATCCACATCTCCAGACTGGCCAAACTAAAGATTATCTTAAGTAATTGATCCTATATCCATCAAAGGGTTTTGTTTCAATACTTTGAAAGACTATTACATCTCAGGACACTGACAGGTTTGTCTGCATCCTCATCCTATCTCCTCTACAGCTAAAATTTCTGCAAATTTGTGCCCATTCTGTGTGGGCTTTCCCATGCAGAATGAAGTGAGTAGGATTTAGTGAGCTGTTCTTAAAAACTTCATTGAGAGACCTGACAGAGAAATAGAAAGGGCTCTGTCTTGCAGATCCCTGATGCTCCCTCTAGCAAAACCTTAAAGCAAATTAATCTATTAACTTTCCAAAATAAATTGATTTATTCACATGCCTGGGATTAATTAAGTGCTTTAAAAGTTCAGCAAGATTGGGGGCTTGGAGGATAGGGCTTTGAACTTTTTTTTGCAAAGCAAAGCTCAAGGCAGGCACTTTTTTCCCATGAATTTGCAATTTTTTCATATTAGAAAGACAAAAAGATTTGGGCTTGCATTTCTAATTATTGCATGAATTTGGCATGAACTGCACTCAGAAAATCTGATACAATTGTTATTCATTATTCTAGGAATCCTAAATGCTGATGTAATGTAGCAATGTACAGGTTTTTTCATGGGGAGGGGATGTGAAAGTGGGAAAAGGGCTTAACCTTGCAATATTTAAAACCAAGGCTGACTTCTAGTTCTATGGGGAATTTAAAGGATGTCTTGGCTAAAAGCAGATGCGTACTTACATATGTGTTTACACATATGTTCACACACAGTCAAGCTTGCTACAGGACCTAAAGGAATAGGATTGAACTTGGATAAGAGTCACCCTATAATTACTGGGGAGCTGGTCACTCAGGCAGGAGCATCAAAGGGGCTGAGTGTGGTCCAAACCACATGGCTGTGTTTGGTTGGCTGTGGAAACTGAAAAGATTAACCATGTTAGTCAAAAGGGTTCTCAGATCAAGACAGATTAACCTTATGTAAATCCGAAAAGTAGAGGGCATCCTTTCCAGTTTGGTTACTGGGGAATGTTTGATAGCTGTTTTGTCAGATGGTCACAGAATGGTTCGGGTTGCAAGGGACAAAAACATCATCTCATTCCAACTCCCCTGCTGTGGGCAGGGACAACTTCCACTAGACCGAGTTGCTCAATGACCCACTCAACCTGGCCTTGAACACTTCATCTGCTATTTCTCTGGTCAACATGTGTCAGTGCCTTACCACCATCACAGTGAAGAATTTCCTCCTACTATATAATATAAACCTACCCTCTTTCTGTTTGAAGTCACTATCCCTAATCTTAACACTCCATGCCCTTGTAAAAAGCCCCTCTCCAGCTGTTTTTTAGGACCCCTTCAGGTACTGAAAGGTGCAATGTGGTCTCCCCAGAGCCTTCTCTCAACTCTCTCAGCCTGTTCTCATAGAAGTGCTCTAGTCCTGATCATCATTGGTAACCAATGTTGATGTGAACTGAAAGAAGTGAGAATTAGCAAGAGAACATTTTTATGGTTTTGTGTGGCCAGAGTTAAATATGTTCCCATTCCAAGAAAGCAAATATTAGATCCCAGTATTATGTTCTAAGAATTCTTTAAAAGATTACACCACTTTATTTCAATTCCCCCCCCACAAAAATCAAGCTTAAAATCTGCAGTTTGTACTGTATAGACACACATAAAACTTCTTACAAACGCTATCATACATTGCAGCTTCTAAACAGTCAATGGTAACATTAATATTCGTATTTATCTCTGCTCTTCATAATGCATTCCTTCTTTGGAGGTACTTGAGACTGCCTTCCAAACATCCCAGAACCCAGATTAACAAGCACAGCTACAAAAGAAGCACCTGCAAAACCAGTCTTTACTGAGCTCTATGGCAATTCAGTTTTTACCAGCCTGGAGTGAGAAAGACATCTCTGATTAGATATACAGATATAGATTTGTTCTGGAAGCCAAGGAGCCTTTATATTCAGTATCTTTTAGTCTTTATGCAATACATGCTGAACAAACAAGTACTGAGTTCACTGGAGGGGAAGAATATGGTAACAGACTTCTGGAAATGTTCTGTCAAATGCTGTATAAATTAAGGATTTTAGACTAAGATCGAAAAGAGGTGCCAATGGAAGAAATTCAGAAGGAACATGTGCAAGTCAGAAGAGACAGAAGAAATAAATGTTCTACTCATACAACCAGAACTAACCAAAGAACAAGAGCAGACATACTAAGTAATCCAAATTTAAAAAAACACAAACAGCTATGGCCAAAGCCTTGACCAAGTATGCCTATAAACAGGCTGATAAATTAAGCACATGCTCTTGCTGTATTTTATAGAATGAACCTTACAGTAGAGATAACAAAAGGTGATATTTTCCCATCTGATGTTCACATTCAGCCTCCCTCCTGGAGATGCAATAGACCCTCCCTTCCCATCAATTCCATCAGTTTCATATTTAAAGACGCCCTGCTAGGAATTTGCCTCTTTTTTTTTCAGCATCATAACATATCCAGCAATTTCTATTTTCAGACTATTGTGTCAATTAGAATAATTTACACTAATCAGTAATTTCTGTAAAGTTCTTATAAAACTTTGCAATACTTTTCTAACTAGTCTCTTGAAATTTTCTGTTCCCAACTCATGTCTGATGGTCTACAAATTCTGCTTCCCATTCCCAATGTCTGCTCTGGCATTTGGTACACCAGCTTCTGACGTGGTCACAGCTGCTCAGCATCTGCCATGGACCGGGGTGACTGTGCTACTGACCAAAAGAGTTGGAGGGAGATCTGGGCCACAACTTGACTGTGCACAAACTTGCCACCAGAGTTCAGCCAAACTGCAATTCTTCTGTTCCTGATTATCAGCAGTGCCATCTGGAAAATGAAAACAAACTTAAAAAAAATTGTTCTTTTTTAGCATCTCTTAAAGGAGTTCAGATATATAACAGGAATGTATTTTTGTCTCCTATCCTAAAGAAGTTAAGAATACCAGCATCACCTAGGATTTTCCAGATGTAAGTTATGGTTTATATCTTAATATTGTATGTTTTGGAGTTACTGGACATAGTTAGGTGTCCCTTTTTCCTCCATTCAGTCTGTGGTAGTCGTACAGGAAACTCCTCTAGGTAGCTAAACAGGTAGATCTAAAGGTCAAGTATCTCCTTCTAAGGAAAGTATCTGATAGTGACTATAGAGGGAGCCTAACTACTGCCTAAGCCTGAAAGCCTCACTTCTGTGTAGTTCTTAGGTGAGAACATGAAGCCACTGATAGTTCCTAAACACAGTTAGATGCACGACTTGAATTTGAGGTCTTGAAAACAGAGAATAGCTCATGTATGATGATTTTCAGCAAAATAAAATGACACAGATCAAGGAGCATGTAAGAATTCACAGCCAAGGATGCTTTATCTGAACTGATGTCTAAGCAATCTGCTTAGACAATAAAGCTGTTGTTAATGGTCAGTAGTAACTCAAAGTCAGTAGTAACTCAAAGAAAACGGAAAACTGTAGATCAAGACATACCCTGGTATTCAGACAGAGAGAGGTTTACACATCACAAGATTGTTCCTTTCAACAAAAGGATTGGGGGTACATTCATGGCAAATGATGGGCATCAGCGGGAGACAGATGTCAAAGCTTCTCTGAGTGAAGAAACTTATATGAGTGAGAGGATCTGGATTTTTAGCCTGACATCAAACAACTGCATAAATTGACCTTCTAAACCTGTAGTGACTAATGTATCATGACAATTTATGATCATCCCATGAAGGATTAGGATTAAGCAGTTGTGCTGAAAATAAAAGTCTTGGATTATAATTTGCCAAAACATAGTTTGGGGTCTGGGTGATCCTGTCATGATCCAAAACACAGGTCAAGCAAAATTCTCACTTGCATCACAGCAATTAATTTACAGCAGAACACATGATGTCTGAGGACTACCAGGACAGCTCAGTCAGTATAGGTACTTCAGACTAAAAGAAGATTCAAGGGATGCATAACATTGGATGGACATTCTTTGTCAAATAGCTGCATCCCAACCACTGCAAGTCTGCTAATCACAGGCAGCCTGTTACCATTTCCACCTGTACTGCCATAGGGTTATGCTCCTGAGGTACTCAGTCCTACTGATGAGGTCTCTGTCTCAGTAATAAACGGCTCAGAAAGGCTTGCAGTGCAAAATTATTTTAGTGTGTCACTGTCTCTTAAAATCAAGAAAAGAGTAGCCAATTTCTCAATAACTGGCAGAAGGGTTAAGATAAAAGAGAATTAAGTCCCTGACTGTTGTGGCATGTTCAGTGTGCCAACACCCAGTAAGCCACACACCCAAGCAGGTTAAATGGTGAGACATGGCCCAAGGCCAGGAGCCTCAAGATCATGGTGAGGGCCCAGAAGCCCTTGCCTGAATATACAGATCTGTCGCCAGCCATTGGCTTCCGCTTTCTCCTCCCTTCTTCCCCCATTTATGGTTAAGCTCTAGAAAGTTCTTTGCCTCCGATACCCCACTGGCTCCCGGTTATCCGTCCCTGCCTACCCTGTACCTCATTGGTTCATTGTATGTTTCCCCGCCTGTGTACAACCCCTTTGCCCCGTATTGATTGGTTCTCCGCAGTTTACTCCTCCCATTTTGTTGTGGTATGAAACCCCATGTCAAGCCCTTGCTCTTTGCTCTTTGCTCCCCTGTTCCTGGATTCCTGGACCCTCACACCCCAATAAACCCGTTCTGTTCACCCTGCAAAGAGCCCCTCCTGATCTCTTCGTCTCCTCCTGTGCCTTTGACATCGGTGCGCTGGGCGAGCCCTTTCGCGGACCTCGCCAGCCCTCCCGCTTCGTGAACAGCTCCCCCAGCTTCTCCCGTGCGGAGAGAAGGGCCAGCTCCTGACCACCAGAGCTAGCCATAGAGGTGGTCGCCAAGGCGCCGTGTCACCTGACCCCTTGAAATTTCCAGTTTAACATCCCCCAGAGGTCATCTGTGAAGTGTTGCCACCTTGCTACACTGAACATACTCATGGTCCCACAAGGCTACTTATATTTGTGCAGCACGGTTTGTAAACTCCGTGGCAGCAACAAAGATTATTTTCCAATATAAATAAAACAATATTCTAGGACTCCCTCCAGGGCCGTTAAGATTTCCTCTGCTCAGTTAGTTTTGGCTTTGGACAATTACAATAAAAATGCATGTTAACTATGGTTCTCCTACTTGCTCAAGTGCGGGAATTTTGGGGAGTACAAATGGTAAAAGGGGAAAAATGCTATTTAAAATTCTTCATATATCTACATACATATGACGTTCAAAGTAACTTTTATATATTTTATATGACATACTGGTCTGTCTGTCTACTGAGATATATATTAATAAATTTCACAATAAACCAAAGATGCAGCCACTTGAAATCTTCCTCACCACAGTGTCCCTGGTACTCAAAAGTCACCTGCATGTGTGTTCCATGCCTGAGACAACAGCTCCGCCAGAAATTCTTCAGTTGTGCCATGGCTAGATCAATGGGCTACATCCATAACAGCAGTTAAAAGTTCCATGCTCTAAGCTGAGACCAGCTGACATGCAACGACACAAATAAGTTTGCTGTCAAACTCATTGCCACCACTCCACCATCGCTGGAGTTAGCTTGCTCTTGTATGAACTGCCAAGCCACTCAGAGTTTGGGTGATATAACACAAGTAAGAGTCATACCTGGGTTCTTATATAGAATAGAAGATCAGGGTCCAGTGCCCAGCACTTTTTAATCTTCTACAAAAAACAACAGCTGGAAGATCTCACAGAAATGTCAAATCTATACCACTGACATTCTATTCATTAAATTTCTGTAGCAATATCAGCTCTTCATTGTTGTTATGCCAGTTTGATTGTCAAAATAAAATCTGATTTTTTGTGCCCCTGCTACTGGTGCATTCCCTGGCCTAAGCCCTACTGAAATAGCTCTTCAACCCAGGTGAAGTGAGTGCCCAGAGCAAAGCAGGAACTCCTGGACTCCAACCCTATTCACAAATGTAGGTTTCCAGTTTCTGTAATGGAGACTTGGTCCTTTCTTTGGTGACCAGGCCAAACCAGAACCCACTACCAACACACCCTGGCTAAGGTACACATCCCAAGGCTTCTTTTGTACAGTTCCCTTTTCCTTTCTGACAGTCAGATGCAGACAACTTCTAACCACAGTTTTAGAGCTGGAACACTGCTGAAGCAAAAGAACCCAAAGTGTTGAACTATGAATAAGATCCAGTCCAGATGTCATAAATGATGCTGGCAGGTGCTGGTCTTGCTTCTGTCCCACTACAAGGGAGACCAGAAGTTCTGTTCCTAAAAGTCCTCCAATTCTTTTATTCTTTATGTCAGTTCCTCTGCAAGCAGAAAAATTGCTACAGGCATGCAGACAGCCAAATCTGAGAGTCTTTCACTGACTGGACTTTCTTTGGAGGGGCATGACACCGGGAAGTGAGATCTGTACAGCATTGAGATCATGCAGTCAGGCTCCTGATCTTGCGCCACGTGTGTAGCCATGATGCAGCTACCCAACTGCGCACACGACATGCAGAGCCTGGCTCAGATAGGGAAGACCCCTCAGAATGGGCTCTTTGTCCTGGAGACACAGCAGCACACCCTGATTCAAACTCACCCAGGCGAGTGAGGAAGCCACTACTGCAAAGAAATCATGTAGTGCTTGAAAGGGGGTGCAGATTAATCAGTTTTTTTCCCATTAGAACTGGGCAAGGTATTATGCTGCCATGCACCAGATGATCTTTATAGAAAAGACTTCAGAGATCTGTGGTAACAGATAGCCCCAGATAGCAGACTATGGGCACTACAACACAAAATCCTTCTGCTTGTTGGCAATGAGCAGTGAGTACTTGAATCTCTTTTCGAGAAGCAAACCAGAAATGAAATCAGCTGCAGGCTCTGGAGAACTGGAAGTAAGAAAAAGCTTCCCAAACACAGTCCATGAATAGATGAGTCCCCAGAAGTCAAGAGCAATCCATTCACCACTAAGAAATGCTTCCCAGGAACACTAACTTCCTGAGAAAATTAAATACTGTGAATATTTTTGGCACATTCTAGAAAGCTAAAGGTATTTCCTTTAGTGCAACAATTATTTAACACAGTAGGTTATACAAATAGATAAAAATTTCATTACTTGTTGTATCTTTGTTTTCAGAAATGTTCCAATATAATGTAAGACTTCCTTGCCAATGCACAGGATTTTAAGGAAACTGCATTGCTATTAACCACTTCAGCAACCTGACAATGCTGTGCCATATGTACAGGAAAAGCAATATTTCCTGTTAAGGCCATTTAAGTGCAATTTATTTCTGTACAATGCTGAACATTGTAGGAATAGTTTCAGAGAAGTGCAAATGCAATAATAGTACTGCAGAGACATTACTTGCTACACTAAACTATATTTGACTACAGATAAAAATCCTCTTGAAGTCAGAATCCATCCCGTCAACATCAGCAAGAAGTCTAACGCAGCTGGAGCCATTTCTTTGCATTTAAAAGAGAACTAATTAAAGAAATATAAAAAATCAGATGAGATCTTACGTTTACTAATAATGCTTGATTCACTCCTGATATTTTTCCTCCAAATTGTATGTCAACCTGAGCAGGAAAAGTCCCAGAGATACTATGTCAAGACACATTCAAGCTCTAGACCTCCCTGGGTCTCTTTGATTTTTCCATCATTAATGAAGATCTACTTAAGGAATGAATGCTTCCTTATGTTGTAAACACTTGCAGTGTAACCAAGGCTGGTGACATCGTGATGCATCAAGGCCTCAGCAAAGGGTAAGCTCAAGGCTTAACATGGTGCACTGCTTTTACTTCAGTTAGTGTGCTGTACCCTTGTGCATTCAACATTCAAATGCTGTCTGCGTTTACCTGCTTGACTGTGCTCTCCAGAGAAGAGAATGTTTGTCCCAAACCAGAGATCTAAGTTGTGACCCAAACGAAGAAAAGTACTGAGGTAGAAACCCTAGCACTGAATGTGAGAGAAAGCCCCCAAAAATTGCAATTTTACAGCATTTGATCCAATTTTAGTACGTAGTATACAACTTTTCAAACCTCTGACACTCCTCTGTCCTTCAGGAAGAAGCAACAATGATTGCAATGATGGAATCTTTAGCAAGCAGAAAATAAGGTTTGCACGTGAAGGGCTGCAAATCTTGTTCACGTTCTGGGAGGATACATAAGGAATGCACCCAAAATGCTGTATATTTATGGCACTCCAGAGGTTTTGATGGCAGTCAGAGTTTTCCCCGTTTTGTATTCCCTCTTTCGCTTTTGGCAAAGAGCAGTAATTCTACTGCCAAAACAAGTCTCAGCTCATAACCTATCGTCTTGAGAAAAAGAAGGAGTAGCACAGTTAACAACAGCTTTTCTCCGATTCAGATGTTCTGCTTTAGTTTCTGAAGAGCCAGGAAAGATGGTGATTTAGACTGGTGAGATCTCTTTTCTTCCCATGGAGATGTTGACATTGATTTTAACGCCTTACTGATTTATTCCTGAGGATATGAACCAATGAGAATTGCAGCTTCTGAGTATCAAAAAAAAACCCAACCCCAAAGCAAAAAAATCCCCACATAACAACCAAAGAAAACAAAAACCATGAAACAAAAAAACCTCTACCCTTAACACACTATTTTGATCACAGAAGTTCAGTTCATTGTGTACTTTCACATGTTTTAGAAAGAAAAACTAAAAAATTACAAGATATCATGAGTCAGAGGAAGAGACAAAGTATTAGTTGTCATAGGAAACCCACAGTGATTCCTCTTTGCTGTTTCGCTACTTTAAATCATTTTATGGCTCTCTTCCATACGAGGATTGTTCTTTTGGAAGTTCATTCTATTCCTAATTCCGTCTTCAAATGCAGCTGGCTAATGCTGTGTGGATGTTCAGCTATCTCCTCTGGGAGGGACTCCTCTCTCTAAGCAAGTCATGCGAAAGTTTGACAGAAAGCATGAAACAAAATACCTATTTTGCTACCACGATGGCTATGTGGTGTTGTCTGTGACTACAACAAAGATGCAATTGGAGTATTAAGTGTGGATGCTCTGCATGCTCGCATTTTGACCTGTAAATAAACGAAAACAAATAACAGGGAGAATGTGCCTTGATTTAAGAAATGGGACTGTGCAAGAAAGAAAGGATTATCGGAGATTTTCACTGAGTTTCAAAGGATCATGTTGCACAGGGCATGCCTGATGATAAGGCCAAAAGGCCAATGTGCTACAAGGGACAGAGGTTTCTAAGCCACCTTGTGAACAGAAAGCTCCCTGCTATCAGGCAACAGAAGTGAACAATGAAGAAAAAATTAAAAAAAAAAAAAAAAAAAAGCTAATGTATATTTGGACCTTTTAAATATTTGCATTTAAGTTACAGATGATTCTTTGAGGCTCATGTTGAAAAACAGTGTTTCAAAGCAAGTGATGTTTGCAAATTGACATTCCCTGTCTCCTTTTATGGTAACTGGCTAACCCTCCCTAATCATATTTTTAAGTTAGAAAAATGAAATTAATTCACAATTTAAAAATTGAAAATTCATGTAAATAGGATAATATTTGCCTCTGCCGTGCTCTTCTGCTTTTCTATTCGTTCATCTCCCCATCACAAATTTTTAGGCAGTAAACTGTCTCTGTCTGCCTCCTGCTCTGCTTGCTCAGAGCATAGCACAATCTGAATTAACAATACATAAGAGTTTGCTTTTCAACATTTCAGACTGTATTTGACCTATATTTCACTAGGCTGTGCTTTGCATCAGAAAAACCCTTGTGAAAGCGGACAAGCAGCGCCAAGTTATGGTGTAATGAACAGCATTAGAAAATAACCATCTAATTCAGGCAGAGAGATAGAGTCATTGCTCCTCTGTTCAAATGCTAAAAAATGGGGGACATCTAAACGAAAAATGTTTTGAAATGTTTTGTGTTTGATCCTGTCTACAAATTAAAATAAATTGGGATACATAACCAGGTTTTTAGCTTCTGTTAATCTACTACAGTCTGCTTGCGTGGGAAAGAGAGAGACAGTAAGTGGGAACAAGGTCAGTTGGGTTTTACAATCTATCCTCACGCTTCACTTGCATCCATTTTCAGAAATGTCTACATCCTTCTGTCTGTCTTAAATGCCTTACCAGTCCCTGGTGCTCCTCAGATCTGTTTAAATACCAAGACTGGAGCTGCAATCAATGAGATGGAAGACCAAAAATCAATACAACCAGTGCTTCAAGATTACAATCAAAAATCAAAATGATGTAAAGCTAATTAAGGCTTGACATATAGAGCACAGCTATGACCTTTTGATGGCAGGCTTTGGAACTCATCACATATGAATTTTCTACACTGAAAAAAATATTGACTATACACACTGACAACTAAATTCTATAACAATAAACAAAAATATTATGTTTTATAATAGGTACTTTTTGTTTTCCCCAAGAGACAAAGGAATTGAAGATCTTAAAAACTTATTTTGTCAACACAGCTAATAGAAATGGTCAAACTAATGATGTACACTGTGTTGTTGTAACAGATGGAATTGTTGGGCAGGAAGTGTTTCATTGACAGAGTAAACTGATAAGCCTGTTTTTATTTAAGAAAAAAAATCAGTCAAGTCTAGAATGATTCACAACAGCAACAAAATACTTTGGATTCGTTTTCAGTTCTATCAGAAAACAGCTGAACATATTGTTCAATTAATGTGTGATGTTGGAAGTCCTAAAAAACCATCTTGTTCTCAAATATCCAGCTATTAGCTGTCTATTGTAAAGAGCACATAGAGTCACAGAACCACAGAAACACAGAATATCCTGCTTTGGGAAGGACCCACAAGGATCATCAAAGTCCAGCTCCTGGCCCTGCGCAGAACCATCCCCAAGAGTCACACCAGGAAGCTGCCTGAGGGCATTGTCCAAACGCCTCTTGAACTTAGTTAGGCTTGGAGCTGTGACTACTTCCCTGGGGAGCCTGCTTCAACCTCCAACCACCCTGCAGGTGAAGAACCATTTCCTGATATCCAACCTAAACCTCCCCTGACACAACTTCAGGCCATTCCCTCGGGTCCTGTCACTGTCACCACAGAGAAGAGATCAGGTCTGCCCCTTCTCTTCCTCTCGTGAGGATATTGTAGACTGTGATGTGTTCTCCCCTCAGTCTCCTCTCCTCCAGGCTGAACAGAACAAGTGACCTCAGCCACCCCACAACAGCTTCCTTTCCAGACTCTTCACCATCTTTGTGGCCCTCCTTTGGATGTTCTCTAATAGTTTAATAGTTTAAAATGGTTTTTTTATTGTGACACCCAAAACTACCCTCAGCACCTGAGGTGAGGCTGCCCCAGTGCAGAGCAGAGTGGGACACTTCTCTTCCTTGCCCAGCTGGAGGTGCTGTGCCTGATGCCCCCAGGACAGGGTTGGCCCTCCTGGCTGTCAGGGCACTGACTTATGTTCAACTTGCCATCATCCCGGAGTCCCAGGTCCCTTTCTGCAGTGCTGTTTCCCAGCCTCTCATTCCCCAGTGTGTCGGTACATCCAGGGTTTTCCCATCCCAGGTGTGGAGTCCAGCTCTTCCCCTTCTTGAACTTCGTATGGTTGGTGATTGCCCATCTCTCTAATTTGTGAAGGTGTCTCTGCAGGGCCTTGCTGCCTTTGAGGGAGCCAACAGCTCCTCCCAGTTTTGGACCTTTTGTGAACTTGCTCAGTGTGCCTTCCAGTCCTGCCTCCAAGTCATTTATGAGTACGTTGAAGAGCACAGGACAGAGGATGGAGGCCTGTGGATCCCCACTAGTGACATGTTGCCAGTCTGATGTCACCTCATCCACTACAACTCTTTGTAGCCCACTTGTGAGCCAGTTGCTCACCCACTGCGTGATGTGTTTATCCAGCTGGGGGCTGGACATTTTGTCTGAAAGGACTCTACCAGAGACAGTATCAAAAGCTTTGCTGAAGTCCAAAAAGATATCAGCTGGCTTCCCTTGATCAGCTGTATGGGTTACCTTGCCATGGAAGGAAATCAGGTTTGATAAGCAGGACTTTTCTCTCATGAAGCCATGCTGGCTGTGACCAATGACTGTGTTGTCCTTCAGGTGTTTTCCAATACCTCCCAGCAGAATCTTCTCCGTAACTGCAGCCTTGCAGCCTAAGGTAGAGAAGTGCATGTTCCTGAAAACAGAAACATATCTGCCTGAAAAAGACACTTTTGAACAAAAAAGCAAGGTTTTATAGCAGCAGATCCAGCCGTAGCATAACTTCCTGTGCACAAAAAAGTGAAGACGTAAAGTAACATTGCCTTCACCTCAGCTCCCCAGCCTTGATATGGAGACAACAAAGCCCGCTTACTTTACATGCAGCCCTCCTAATTCTCAAGGTTAAAGGTCCCAGAAGAGGCCTTCCAAGGACTCCTTTCTTACTAACACAGAAAGGTTCACTTTCATCCTGGTTCTTAGCTCTGTAACTGCAAATGCATGAAGAACTGCTAAGTTACGTATACAGAGCTGCTAACAAGGCTGCGTGTTATAACAGCCTTTTGTAGTGAACATTTATGTTTGAAATAGGACCCATGCTCGTTAAGAAGATGGCATAAAAAAAGGAACACCTCTAATAATTCACTGTTTTGCATCTTCAAAGCACTGTATACATAAAAAAAGTTCACTTAGTATAATTGATGCTGCTGTGCTTTTTCTATTTTTCAGTAGAGAAAGTAGAATATATCATGATTCATATTGTGATTTAGGATACGTATACAAGTTGCACAGACCTGAATATGGAGCATTTAAATTAATTCTCCATTGATTGCACAGGGTAGGAAATACAGATTTTCAAGCTGGATTAATAAAAAATAAATCAATTAAGTAAAACTAAACCCAGAAACTTGAGGAAGTTTCTGCTGTCATATTTCATGCATAATTTGGCTGCCTGTTCTGGCAGAGGAGGAAGCTTCAAATGAGGTCCTTGTACTGTGGCAGTGAGGCTAGGGTTTGTCTTTGCTTTGGACAGGGTGAGGACAGGGTGAGCCCTGCCCTTAAATAATCTCCAAGACAAACAAACCATCAAAACATAAACAAACAAATAAACCCTGCCCAGACAGTGGGCATATGGAACTCATATCCATAATAGTGTATTAAAGTCAGTGGAACGCCAGCAAAGTCCCTGAAATTAATGGGAAAACCAGAGTTAGTGACAGCAGCCAAACCAAAGCTGACTGACCACACTTTTCTGCACCAACTGCAATGACAGTGCAAGATTTCCTTCCAGCCCATGGTAACACAGCTGACAGTAAAGAAGATGATTTTTCTTCAAACAATAAACCCCTGCAGAGGTTCACAAGGCAAATATCCTTTCAAGAACAGCTGTAATATGGAAGACAACCTCTTCCCTTCCTTGAGTACCCTTTCTCAGTGCCATTTTACTGCATGGACCCATGGGCATTCAGACCCTACTCAAAGGACACCAAGCAAGCAGGATGCAGGAAAGCCAGTGTGGAAGTTTGAGACCTGCTTTGTACTTGCTACAGATCCTACTGTGGGAGCGGATCATGCCAAGCTCAGGGTCACTAGGTAACTACATGGCTTTTTTTCCTTGGAAGCTCCTGCCAGTCTCAGGTTTTAAATCGGCTTCCTACAACATTCATCATTGCCATGTTTCTTCCCTAAAAAGCTCAGGACTGTAGCTGACACAGGAACAGGCCTCTGAGCAGAAGATGGATTTCCACCTTCCAGTCCTCTGCCACTTCTCCCTTCACCTTGTAACAAGCAGAATAACCCAGTTGAAAACCATCCTGCCCTCAAAGCAACTCACTGTTGATACAGAAGATACCCCAGTCAGCTTCAGCCAGGACACAAATCTGCCCTTTGAAAATGGAGCCTCTTATTTTAGGAAATAGGAAACTTCATATGTCATCTCTGCATCAGACACTACTTTCTGGGATAGCAAAATACACCAACAACAAAATACACCAATAACAAAAGGAAAACAAAGGATGATGTGGGCTCATGACTAAATGGAGAGGGGACCCTGGTAACAGAGGACAGAGAGAGGGCACAGTTATTGCATGACTTCTTTGCATAAGTCTTCACCGATAAGACCAGACCTCAGTGATTTCCAGCCTAGGAGACCAGGGTAAAGGAATGTTAGAAGGAAGACTTTCCATTGCCAAGGACTGGGTCAGAGAACACCTAAACAAAGTTGACATCTGCAAGTCCATGGGCCCTGACAGGATGCATCCACAAGTGCTGAGGCAACTGGCAGACATCATAGCCAGAGGACTCATGATCGTCTTTGAAAGGTCATGAAGATCAGGAGAGGTGCCTGAGGACTGGAAGAAAATCTGGTCTTCAAAGTGGCGAGAAAGAGGACACAGGGAACCACCAGTCAGTCAGCCTCACTTCAATCCCTGAGGTGATAGAGCACCTCATTCTGGATGCGATCTCTATCCACATGGAAGACAAGAAGCTGATCAGGAGTAGTCAGCATGAATTCACTAAAGGTAAGTCATGTTTGACCTGCCTGATTGCCTTCTACCATGAAACAACTTCCTGGATGGATGAGAGGAGAACAGTGAATATTGTCTACCTCAACTTCGACAAGGCTTTTGGCACTGTCTCTCACAACATCCTTGTAGGCAAACTCAGGAAGTGTGGGCTGGATGACAGTGAGATGGATTGAGAACTGGCTGAGTGGCAGACTCAAGAGAGATGTAATCAGTGGCACAGGGTCTAGTTAAAGGCCTGCCAATATTGATGTCACCCAGGGTTCAATACTGGGCCCTGTCTTGTTTAACTTTTTCATCAATGACTTGGAGGAAGGGACAGATGCCTCCTCAGCATGTTCGCTGATGATGCAATGTTGGGAGGAGTGGTCAATACCCCAGAGATCTCTGCAGCCCTTCAGAGGGACCTCAACAGTCTGGAGAGATGGGCAGAGATGAACCTGCTGAAATTCAGCAAGGGAAAATGCAGGGCCCTGCACCTGGAGAAGAGTAACTCCAGGCATCATACAGACTGGGGGTCAATCTGCTGGGAAACAGCTCTACGGAGAAGGACCTGGGGGTCCTGGTGGACAACAAACTGTCCATGAGTCAATTCTACCATGATGATTTTGTTAGCTAATCCTTTTGAGGAACATTTCTACTGTGTGGATGTGTTTTTCTTCCCCTCCAGAGACATACGTGACATACAGAAAGAGTTTCCTGGATTTGTCAGAAGACAGAGCTAATAGTCAGCAGCCCAGGAGTTTCCATGCAATGAAGAAACTTGCCCAACCTCAAGGAGAATTTTTCAGTGCAATTAATTTATAATGTTTCATTTTTGTTCAGGTGACATGGAACAAATGCCTAAAGACCATAAACATATTTCACCTTCTGGCAGTGCAGCCAAAAAAACAAATAGATAACTGATATTTACCACTCTTGTTTTCTTTTGGAAACATTTCTAACCCTTATTTTCTCTGTAGAAGAACTCCTTAAAATCATCTTCACATGCAGAGTCGAAACACATCTACAGTCCCACAGATAGTTCCGCACATTCCCAGCTTGCTCCATAACCAGCTGCAATCCAGATGCCATGTGACAGCATCAATGTAATGTTGAGCCCAGACTATAAATTCGGCCTTCCCAAGAGCAGACATGCAGCTGTCTGCACCATGCATGAGCGTCCTTGATGTCTCAGGACTAGCTCGCCAGTAAGCCAAGGACACTGAGGGATCCAGCGAGTGTCAGCAGCGCCAGATCTGCCAGGGGAG
Organism: Eulacestoma nigropectus; assembly: GCA_013397775.1. Lineage (NCBI taxonomy): Eukaryota > Metazoa > Chordata > Aves > Passeriformes > Eulacestoma > Eulacestoma nigropectus. Next base: position 227,570 of record VZTE01005467.1, on the reverse strand, counting down.
GGAGCTAACATTACGGACAGAGTTGTCATCCAGCAAGCAGTGCAGTGACACCCCAAATTCAGACATTCCCTGGACACAGATGCCCCTGAGTGCACAGCCTGACCGTTGTTGCTAGCCCAGGATGTGGTATGTACACCAGGTGAAGTGGCAGAGGAGAGACTGATGCTTTACTAACAGCTCTGAGATCTGTTGGAGCACAGAATGCTTCAGCCTCCTGCTTTCTCTAGACCTCCTTGAGCAGCATGGCTGGATAATTTCTAGGCTTACAGTTCTTATATTCTTTAATCAAAGAGGTTTATTTAAGTTACAAAGCCCAGACTTTCTATAATTATCCTTAAGAGTGCCAATCCTGTGTATATATTAACTCCAGAAATACTAATGGCATCACAGACTGAGCTTGGTTGTGTTTGAACACTTGGTTGATTGGAATACTTGGTCTCTCACTGCTCTGTGTCTCACAGATACCTGGGAATCACAACAGCCACATCATCTTGTTCACTTCCAGTGTGCAACAAGATTAACTTCAATGGTTAATTTATTTAACCTTCACATTCAGTATACTTTTTTTCTGTTACTAGTCAGAGAGAGAATTGACACAACTGGCTCTCTGCCTTCCTTTGGCCCACACTTCGTATTTCTCGTAGCTCTGTCCCTTTCCACCAGTATGCATTAGTGCTATTACAGAAAATTCAGAATGCTTCTCAGCTTCGTTAAGGCTGTAATATTTATCTGTGTGCTATATTAGAAATGCATTTTATTGCCTCGTTAGCAGAGATCAGATAATCTCACTTGTATCAGAATAGTATAAAATGTTATCAGTCTGGCTAAGACACAGTACTTCTGCTGTCCAATGTTATGTCTAATAAATGTACAGCTGCTTATACTGAAGCTTGCAGCAATTTAGTTTTTGAGAGCTGTTTTAGACTGACAATAACGAGTTTAGAAAGATGTTTTCAACTGTTCCCTGAAGACATTCAAACTGCCAAGATCAAATAAAACTCTGTCATAATATAGGCACAATAGATTAAACATGTTTTTTGGGTTTAAAACTTTTTCCAGCAGTGACGTTGTAATCTACAAGCCAGAGCTATATGAAGACTATACACTGAAATATTCCCAACAGGAAACCAAAGCAAAATACGCAAAAACTCACTGGAGTCTTCTGCAGTCTCACAGTCCTGAAACACATATTTCCCTCAGAAGTCAAATCGCTATGCAATGGTGGTAGGGTTATTCTACTTTTTAGTTACAGCTGTGCTTCATTGCCTGTATAATTGTAGAACATAAAAAGGAAGGAAGCAGGGGAGGCATTAAAGTCTCTGCATGTTTTTGATGGGATCTTTTTCTGTCCCAAGCGTGGGAGGTGAGAAAACATCAGAACTTCGGGTGTAGTAAAGGCAGCTAATGACACTCAACTGGATGTGAAAAGTCTTTTATGGGGAGTATGGAAATATGGCCAGGGCAAACTGGTTTATGGGCAGATGGGCAAAAAATTCTTGGAAGAAGTCCATAGCAGCAGAGTCATCCTTTAAAAATAGCACTAAGGGGTTTAGTTTTCATTTTAGCATTAGCTCCTTCTCCATCCAGTTTGTCATTGCAGCAAAATCTCTGGGAATGCCAGCATCAGTGCATAGAAAGGTAAGAGGAGGTTTTCTGTACTTTTTCAAAGCCTGACTGGGTGTTTTCTTCTGGATTTCTGAAACTTCTATGAGACCCCAAAGAGAAGAGGGTGCTTTTCTACAGAAGTACATCATACTTCTGCTATATCACAAACATCAATTTATTGGACAGCAATGAATACCTGTGTTTCTCCATCCACAGCATCACAAAGGGCTTCAAATTTTCTCTGACAGGCTCCTCGCTCCTATCTTTGTGTGAAGAACATTGAATTTTTTTGGCATGGGTACATTTACTCCTGCCGTTTCTATTTCATATCCCACCATTATCACAATTTCAGTAATTTTGATTATTATTATTGTTATTATTATTATTTATTCAAGCAGTTTATAATACTAATCAAGTAGATGTCTGAATAACATAGCTCATAACATAGTGCTTTGTTTTTTCCATAGGGAAATTGTGTTTATGTTGCCATTATATCTCTATGAACATGACCCTCTGCATCTCCCAGACCCCTCCTAGTAGTACCCAAATCCCTTTACCAATTTCAGCTGAATTTAACAGAAAGTTCAGCACCTGCCATCAGAGAGAGAAAGAAAGAGAGATTTGCTACTACTGCCTCTGCTGATGGTAAGACAAGGTGCTCTCATTCCTTATCCACTCAATCCTACTGAGCCACTAACCAGGCACGAGCCTTTCAAGCAGCACATGAGGTTCCTGACCCATCAGTCACAGTGCTCTCAAGCCGTAAGGTAGAGATGGGAGAAGGTCCTGAGGACATTTGGTTGTGATGAGGATCTGAGGGACTGTGGGGCTCAAAGAAGCAAAGGGCCAGAGCTGTGGGTGTTAGGAGAGAGTGAGGAACTGGGCAAAACTGAGGGCATGCCAGTAATGTACAAAGCACACAAGGAGAGAGAAAGGTGTGGCAGGGAGAGGAAACCAGGGGTCCTGCAGGAGAGTCTGCATTGCACGGATGACAGATCAGGAATCCGTAGGTGCCCTCAATTTCTCTGTTCAGGGAACAACTTGTTATGATCATGCCTGATAGGATATTTGGTGTAAATCTGTTTACTCTGGCACCTTACCAAGTCTGTGGGTTTGCTGGTATTCTCTGAATCCAAGGGTAGGCTGACCTTCTATGTCCCATTTTTTCCTCTGTTCAGATGCAGATGTACCAACAACAAAGTTTACAGGAAAAAGTTGGTCTTCTCAGTGAAATCAGAGATTCTAGTAAAAAAGGTTAGAAATTACTTCAAAAGAAGCACCTTCTTATACTTTCTCAGAAATCTTGCTTTTTTACAACTAATACTACCTTCTCTTCATTTTCCTGGACAGGTAAACAATTTTTTTTAAATTATAGAAACACTGAGGATTTAATCTCAAGTTTTACTTGAGATTAAAAGTTATGATTTTGTAAACCTAGGTCAAAGGTTTTATTTTAAAGTGATTGCTCTTGTCGATACTAAGAAGCAGTTGCTGAGGAAAGATTCTGTTCTCAGCTCTGCCAGTGATTCCTCATGGGACCAAGACATTTAAATTTCATGCTTTCTCAGTCTGATCCATCTGTAAAATGAATGTAATAGGCAACTTCATGAAGTTGTTAGGAAGCCTCTTGAATGCCTGACAAGCATTTTGATGTCATCCCACAGTTGCTTGTATAACCAGAGCATGGTAATTGTGAGTGCTTTTTAATTCCTATTTCCTTTTCCCAGCCCAGTCTTGGTTTTGTGTCTTTTTGCTGCAGCCTTGTCACAAAATACTCTGACTTCCTCCTGTGGAATCTGTTCAATTTGTGCTAGATAAGGACAAGAAATGGGTTTGTCTTTTATAGCACAGATACAGTACTATGCATTTTCTAGGAATATATCTTTTCCACAATTAACTTTTTCTGGCATCTTACCAGATTTTAGTGCTGTAAAATTTAAAGAACCTGGAATCCACATAGTACATGTTTACAAATTTCATTTAATTAAATGGAAAATACACTGCATTGACTTTCTCTTAAAAACTGTTGCTAGTCCAAGTTTCAAAAACAGTATGAAAAACCAGTCTTGAGGTAGATTGAAAACAGGAGCCTGTATTTCAGAAACCATTTTCTGTGCAACTTCAACTCTGTATTAGCTACTGCAATTGACCCGTCTTTATTAAATTAGATTTTAAATAAAAACCAAACCATACAGTATAAGCATAGCTGAACATAGCATAATTCTGCATTTTGATACCAAGAATAAAAGTAATTTTCTTGTCATATTCAACACAAAAGCTATCCCGGCTAATGCTGAATCTGTGACAACCAGAGAAATCCAAGAAAATATGAAGTTAAGGCTGACATTTTCTTCTCAGTGCTTTTCAACACATCATTCTCCTACGAAATTATTCTTTGATTTCCATGAAAAGATTTCCAGGTGTCAGGGTGAAATGAAATCTAAAACATGCACTGAGAACAGCTGCTTACTTCTTTCCATGCAAGTCAGACTACAGGTTACAGCTATGAACCTTATCAGAAGGACAGAATCTTTACCTGTTCAGAGCACAGCTGATACGGATTAGAACAGAGGGCTGTGATTTAAAGTATTCATAAATTGGTGGGAAGCACAGGCCCTTTCCTCCAAATCTGGGATTTCTACTCCCTTTGGGAGCAAGGCAAGTAATATACTTCACATTATTCACTCCTTGCACAATATGCTGACTTTAATGCATCCCATCTTAAGTCTCAAAAGTTATGTACTAATGTAATAACTTGATATCTATTGTACAGTCACTTTAGATATTATACAACTACTTGTGTTTTTATTTGTTCTTTATGGTTTAGTATTGAGGCAAGTGGAACAAGAACAAGAGAGCTCAATACTGAAAATATCCTTTAGTATCCTTAAAGTACCACCTCCTTCACTATCAAGACATCAGGGTCTATCTCCAAATTGCCCATATTGTCGGTGAGCATGATTTGCTAACATTTCTAATGTCTCTGGAATTTCCCAAGTAGTACATCTCACACAGACTGTGAGCACCAGCCAAAAAACCCATTTTTCCTACCTCAGTTCACTGTATATTCTACATATGCTGCCAAAAGTTCAATAATAATAGGGCTTAGGGTAATTGATGTTCTAGGTCCATAATTACCAGCTAGTCCTTGTTTTCATTCTATATTTAAATTTCAGGTTTCTTTGGTATAGAGAGGTTATTTTCTGCTTCTGCAGCATGTAACAAGATAAGGTCCTACTGACTGACTATGGATTCTAGATCTTGAATCTTAATAAAATCAAACCCTACTCTGGCATCTTCTAAGAAACATCTCAGAAGCATGGAACGCACAACAATACAACACACTCACGTTCACACTCAAATGACTTAGAGATGGGTACCTACATGCAGAATTTAAGCCTTCAGTCCTCTGTTTACCCTCTAAAAGTATCTCATTTTGGCTTAAAGAGAAAAGCATGTTGCTGCAACTAATACTGTTCCAGGGCACAAGCTGTATCAACTACCATTCCTGAGTGCAGGAGAGATGCATGTCTGTACTGGCCTGTGTATGCTTAACCTTAAATTTTTCACCAAAATATTTCGTAGGTAAATTCATTTTTCCTGCTGGCCACAAAGCTGTAAAGATCATGATCTGTGCTGGGCAGCTCAGTTCCTGCTGTGGACTTAAAGCATGATTTAAGATTTGATGAAGTGCTTTCTGCATTTTAAGGAAGAAAGAATCCTGTAAGCACGGTTCACTATTCCCAAAATGACAGACTTCATGCCAGAACCACCTTCTTATTCTTCCTTGGAAGCTAAAGCTTTTCAGTAGACCAAAGCACTCTATAACTGAAATACGGGGATGTAAATGAGCCAAATTCAAGGCCATGTAAGGTACAAATTGGAGCAGAGGTCTGAAGACTACTTCCAAGAAAATGCTTTAACTACCAGGCTATTGAGCATTTCAAGGACTACCATCTCCCCTGTTGAAGAGGTTGTGATATGAAACAAGTGAGAACTGTGCAAATAACTGATTTGGGATGGTTTGCTGAACTGGCAGACTACCAGACTAAAACTAAATAATTATCTATTTTTGCATAGATAATTAAATAATCACTGGAGCAAGAGCTTGAATGTAACGCTTCTTTATTTCGGACAGATCTCTTCTGACTGAGCTGTTGGCCAGAAGTGCATATGCACTACACATTCCTTCCCCTCCTCCTATTCCAGCTGCATTTTATGTGAGAAAGTCCTGGCCACCCACCTACTTGCAGAAAAGGATTCATGGCTGTCAATGCTAAGAAGAAACAGAGGCACCTTCCCTCAGAATTAGCTGCCTAAGCCTCTGAGAGACAGAGTAGGATGAAAGGTTTCCCACATCCTCAGGTCCTCTGGTCAATCCCCTGCTTAGTGTCCCAAGAAAGGATTCCTCTCCTTTCCCTGTGCTAGGCAGACATCCCTAGCTGCCCGCATCAGGACTGCAAATTCTGCCATTCAGGACAATGACTAAAAGACAGGAACGTGAACCCAAACCCAAACAGGTTGATGTTGCCTTCAGAGACTTCCCACCAGTGCAGGTTTCTGAACATATTTTATTTCAGTTATGCATATAAATGAGAAAACTTTGACTGCTTCCAGACATATTTGAGATTCGTGCTGAACAAAGCTAAGTGTGTGAGATTAAATAATATTAACATGTGGCTCCAATGCTCCCTTTGGGTTAAGCATTATTAAATTAGAATATTTTAATACCAAATGGACACTGAGATTACAGAATTACTATCCACTTATAATATTATTTTGCAACACTATTATTCAAGCCACCCTTGGCTAATTAAATTCCTATTGGGGAAAAATAATAGGAAATAAAAACCAGACTAACGACTCAAGATAACCTGTTCTTTAACAATTGTCTTTTTCCTGTGTCGGCCAAAATCTCTGACCTAAGTTATGGACCTGTTATAGATCTTGCAAGCCCTTAATCAAAACCAAAAGGATTTGTGTGATATCAAAATTAAAATCAGGCTGAAGATAAGTAATGTCCATGTTGCTGTTGTTTTTCATTAAAAAAATATAACTGATTATCCAGAATTAATTGTAACAGGTGTTCCAAACAGACGATGTGTTTACTATTGATTTATGCATTTTTGCCCTGAACCATGAAAAATTCATATTTATAATGCAATATGACATTTGCTATCCATCAGTTTTACTGCACATTGTTTCACACGCACTCTGCAGACCAGGCACTGCACAAGCCACAGTCAGTGCCTCTACACTCACTTTTAAAGATCAGTTGGGGAACAGGAGGATACTGTAGGGTCTCTAAATTGCATCCAAACACAGACCCACAGTCAGCCTATGGACTGCCTGCAAGCTGCCTATCTGAGGTACCCAGCACGCAACTTGCACACAAGATCTGTCGTTTTCCAGAGGGCATTTCCAGTTACACATTCACCTTACAGAGCTTGCTTTCACTTGCTTTCAGTCTGGTCTTGGAAATGGCTACAGCTACCCTGTAAAAACTGACCTAGAACACCTTACAGAAAGATAACCTCAGCTATGAAAACATGATGACATGATGCTTGCTTCTGCAAGGACAGAATGCACACACCCCTGTGGCATGTTACTGCAGCAGGGTTTCAGTGCAGATGTATGCATCTGCCTTTCCTGGAGTACAGCAGCAGGGCCTGTGACAGTTGTGACAGTGAGTAGATCAGACTGAATAACTGACTCAGGAGAGCTGAGTAAACCAAAACCCCCAACACCCTGAGAAAAAACTTTCTGCTTTTATACAGCAAAACAAGCAAAAATGTCTTTCACGTGATGCATTTCATTTACAAGAGCAGGGAAACCTACCTTAGAGGGGGTTTCACTAGCAGTAAATCCATGCACCTTACTGAAAGAAATACACCTGACTGATGACATTTTTTTCCTCAAACATACCAGACTGCAGCATTTCAATCTTTTTTTCTACAATACCTCTTTTTCTATACGAAAAAAAATTGTTGAATTCTACATGAGTTCATGAATAATTTCCAGACAACTGAAATCCATGAATTTGATAAACAACTACCAGTGATGGTGAAAAGCTACCAGGCACTACACCATAGGACCCTAAAGCTGTTGAGAACCTTCCAAGAGGCATTCAGTTCTGTACAGACTCAGGTTCTTACAGTGGCAGCCTGAATCTGATATCCCCATGGATGAACTCTGTTCCACAGCACCAAAGGAGATCAGTGACTAAAACATCCAGTTCTCTCTCAGGTAACGTGGCAAATACCCATGTGGACCCACTGAAGAAACCAAATAAAGGCTTGCTTGGGCAGTGAGAATCATACCTAAGGTGTGAAAAGTTATAACCAACTTCAACCAACTTTTGTATATTTTTATCATATTGTGGTAAAATGGTGTGATCGTATTACTGTTATATTTAATGTTGTTGCTTATTTGGAAGGGTACAAAAGCTGATTTTCTAGCAAAAAAGCTGTTTTCAAATATGAAGAGATCTAAAATGAGACCTTATCCCTTATTCATGAGAGACAGATGTTATTTTTGGCTTCATAGTTTAATGAATACCATATTATGTTCTTTATAACTTTACACCAGAAATAACATACTTCTAGCACTCATGAACTTCAACCATTATCAGTGAAAGCTTCTATTAACATCCAGAACTTCTCTCAATTCTCACTGCAAATGCCTTAAGCTGTCATCTACAGTCCCTATTATGGCAGGTTTTTTTTATCCTGTGAAAGACATAATCCTTAGCAGTCAACTAGTTGAGATTGAAAACTGCAATACTATTTCCATTGTCTTTACTGTATTGAATTTACACATTTGGTGCCTTGCTGTATTTTTGTGTTTGCCTTTTGGTTTATGGCCTTCTAAAAGCAAAAATACTGCATCCTTTTAAAAATGCTGTTACACTTCTGTTTACTTTCACTGATTTGGAGCAATGCCTGCCATTAAGTATGAGCTGAAACTAATTACCACCAGTACAAAATCTCCAAGCTGAACTGGGATGCTGACAAAAATGCAACCAGAAAATGGATAAAATATTTCTTGGGAAGCAGAGATCGGTTTCACCAGCCAGTGACTACAATGAAAAATAAAACCCTGTATACAAACAGTTATTCTTAGCATTTCATTTTTGTATGGATAACTTTCTTCATAGAGGAAAGGTTGCAGCTAAAACTGCTTGGTTTAAGCCAACTACAAAAGATTTTGTGATGCCTGTGTCAGTGTGTGCAATAGGATTTTTCCCACTGCATCTAATACAATGGCTTGAAACAAATAAGCTGTTCTAAGAAAGATCCTTAAAATCTAAAGTTTCAGGCATCTGTCTCAGCTTCATATATGAGGATTCAGCAGTGTGTCTCCCAAACAGGTAACCACAAACCATCCTGAGCTTCCCAGGCCTGAAGTACAAATCAAAAAAGCTCAGGAGGGCATGGAAAAGGTAAAATACCCTTTCGGCCTACCACAAACTCAGGCTGTGTGAACAGACCATCTTTGCAGGTAAGTGTGAAAGTGTCCAAATTATCACCTATGTTCTCATGGCCACAATAAAGCCATTCTAGCAATTGCAGATCTTGAACAACTTTCAGCTACAGCAATCTGCTGCTTTAGGCTTCCCACAGAAACCCACCAACAAGAGTGTTGAGGTCAAAAGCTTTACTAGGAAATATCAAGCTAGCAAGAGACATCAAGAAACAAGAGCAACACAGGATTAAACCAAAAAACAAACTTAGGAGCAGACTATGCCTCATATTGCACAACTGCACTGAGCAGCATTTCCACGGCAGTAGGGGAAGATGAATTTCTGGCACTCCAATTCACCTCATGATTAGCCTGGCTACAGCATGAGTCAGCACGTCAGAGAGCAAAAGGGATGTGATTAGAGCAGATCCCATGTTGTTGCTGTTCCCACAGAAGCTGACACTCCGTTGAAATAAAAAAAAAGTGCCCAATAACACAGTTCTTCCCAGGGCAGACAGGGCTGCTAGATGTGTGGAGCACACCCAGTGACAAAAGCCATCTGCAAAGACTCACAGCCGTCCACATGTGCCCAATTTTGGGAACAGTAAGAAGAGCCTCAATTTACACAGGCAAGTATAAATTTAGAGCCCACTGCAGGATGGCCTTTTCTCCTGGGCACCTTATCCTGCTTTATTTTTTTTCTGAACAAAAGAATAGCCATGACTTTCGCCAAAGGTTCCTCCAGCTCTGTGTCTTGTCTCTGATGATAGCCTGGTAATCAAGAAAAATAAAGAGTAGCTGTAATACTAGTGATTATTTGTATTTGCCATACTGTCAGTGGGAAAAGAGAATAAAATACAAAGTCCTCCTTAACCTTAGGAAATCCACATACTTAGAATAATTGACTGGCAAAAGAACTTATCTCTGAATGGATACATGAAATCCAGCAAAGGAAACTAAAGTATTGCTGGCAGCAAAAAACACTGGTTAAAGCTGTAGTCAAGTGACTTTAATGCAGCTAAAGAGAAGACAATTTATGGTGTTTAGACTACACCAGTGCTGGCATTGACAAATTGTCTGAGTAGGCCAAAAAAACTTTCAGAACTTAGGTAAATTTAAGTATGTCTGCACATGCACATGAGTGACTGTGTATGTTTTATTATAATTCCTTCCTTCCCTTTTTTGATATTTCATACATAATATAATTCACCCTTCCTGACCACTGACCTGGAAATTTAAATAATAAAATGCCACAAAATGCTTTGAAGTTGTAATGTCAGTGAAAAGTGCTCATAAAATGTCTTCAACTTTTATTATTGTTTGTGCTCTTTTATCTCAAAAATGATCAAATTGACATTTTCACATAACTTGAGATTTCCTTGTGTTTCCTGCACTCTGCTCCTGATGGTCGAGTTTTATCTAAAAAAACCCACTTTCATAGTTCCATTAAAATTAGATAAAAGTCAGAAACATAGGGCTAGAGTATGTTGGTGCAGAAAAGTTTTAGTCTCATAAAGGGAAAAACAACATATTTCTGTAGGATACTGCCAAGAAAGAGCAAGATACTGAACAGGGAACACAGTATTGTTCCTTCACAGTGCTGATTTGCATTGAATGATCATTTGTCCCCCAGGTTTTTTTCCTATTACATATTTTCCTTTTATCCTAGTGTTCAGAATGTTTGCCGGAAAAATGAAAGGTGTGGGAGCCAAAATACTGTCTGGAGAGCTGGCAATTCCTTAAAACATTTCATCACACTGTCTCCACTGGGGAGACTTGGGATAAAATTCTTGCCTGGTTGACTGAGCTGATGCAAGGATTAATCTATCAGTATTTTAGGTATTGCCTAAAGGACAAGTTCCATGCAGATTACAGTCCTGTAGAAATCCAATTCCTGAGCCTGCAGCTTTTACTTTTGGGGTTATATTTTGTAAATAGTCTAATTGAGCTGCTCTGCAGATGTGGATAACTGCATATCAGCAAGCCCTATAGTGTGATGACAATAACTTGTTATGAACCGCTGGGAGCCCTGTTCCTTCAAGACCAGGCTGTAACAGATGGGAGAACAGCTTCAGCACAGAGAGATTCTGCATACATAATTAGGAACTTAATTCTCAGTCAGTTCAGGAAAATGGGGATTATGTTTACACGGTACAATAGAGAGTGAGACAGAGAGCTCAAAGTTAGAGCCAAACATGCTAGCACATGCTCATAGAAGGGAGCAAAGCTATGCAGAAACCATACTTGGGCCTTCAAACGAGACATCTCCTCAGCGTGTCATGGGCCTGATACTAATTAGACAGGCTGTGAGGCTCATAGCCAAAAGACTCCGCATCGTGCCAGCCATGTTGCTTCTGACTGCAAAATTTCATAGTTCACTGCCTGAGGCACTTGAAAGATTCTACAGGTGCTTCTCAACATCTCTAAGTAGATCCATGTACCTAGGTTTTAAGAAAGAAGTAGTTCCAGCACCTCTACTAATGCCACTCCTTGAACTTAAGTCACTCAAATAATCAAATGTTTCACTGATACAAAACAGCTGGAGCCATGCCTGTGGCTGAAAGGAGAGGTAAGGATGGAAGATGACAGACAAAAAGGGGAAAGCCAAGTCAGTTTTAGGATCTGGAAGGAATTGAGAACTGTATAACTCAGCCACCTGCGTCTTTGGAGCAATAGTTTTAAGCCCGGAAGCTGTCCTTGATGGATGGACAGTTACTCTAGCTGGAAATGCATCCCACAACAGCAGTTTCATACCCTCCCTTGGCAGCTGTCTTTTTTGTTCCATTCCTCTAACAAACCCTCCCTGCTCAATTTATATTTTCATTCCTGCTCCATCCATAATTACTTCTACCATCCTCATGGATTAACATGAACAATTATGCTGCTTCTACTTGCAAGACTGTTTTGATGTGAGATAGTCAGGTCCCATGTTCCCATCACTCATCTCTGCATTACATATTCTCACTTCTTTTCCACACAAGTCTTCGTTTCCAAAACATCTATCACATTAGCTGCTCTCCTTTGATGTCTCTCCATCTTCTCTGGGTCTCTTTTAAAACATGTTGCCCAGAATTGAACACAGTATTATAAATCATATGTTGACTGCAGCAAGCTAGGAACACTTGCCTCGCATGTAATACTCTTGGTAGTTCAATGAAGTACAAGAGTAGCTATTTTTCTCATTAGTACTGCATTGTTTACCAAATCAAATCACCATCCACTGTAATCCCCAGATAATTCTCTATGGGTTAAACACATTTCCCAAAAGATTTCCCACATTCTATACTTATTTTTTCTTATGTGAAACATGCTATGTTTGAATTTAAAACTTCGCTTGACTGACTTCAGTCTGTTTCTACTGTTATCTTTCATACAGTATTTTTAACTGTGTTCTACAAAGCATTCCTAACCCTCTTCAAACTATTTTTATGAAAAAGTAATAACGAAGATTCTGAGAAACATTTAAAACCTCATGAGTACAGAGTCCTCCTAATAAGCATATCCCGGCAATGCATAAATAGCAATTACTGGCTATATTTGTTTAAACTTACTTTAGTCAGAACAGACCAGATTCTCACTATGGCATCTATAGATCCACCACATACCTGAGCTTTTCAGAGAAAAACTTCACACAAGGAACCAGTATGGGCACTGGATTTCTTTCCTTCATTAAGATAACCACCAAACACATAATTTAACTTGTCATGAGTCATTCGTAACAAACCCACATTATCTTCTCTTCGTTGTCTTATTTTCCTCTGTTAAGATTTCCCTGTGCTCTCTGTAGTATTTAAGGACACCAGTGAGTGAGAAAAAAAAAAAAGAGATTTTTTTCTTCTGTACAAATCAACAAGAAGTGGGTTAATTAACCCAAAACAGTCTTTTGGTCTCTTTCAGCACCTGAGCTAACATATGCAAAGCTACCTCCATATCTCTACACTGCACTCCAGCCTGGAACATGCACAGAGAAGCTCTTGTTATCCTTAAGTACAGACACTGAACGCAGAATAAAGCAGATTTCTGGCAATCACTGATAGATAGCTGAGCATTCCTAAATTAAACACACCTCCAGCTCCTCTCTCCTCTCATTATGATCACCACAGATTTAAAGCCTCCTCAAAATGAGAAATTTTGTAAAGCATTTATAGTATGTCATTCTGTATCTGCCAGCAGAGAGGTCCAGCAAAAGATAGGCTTCAGAGTCCAGACTCTTTTTGTTGTGTTCATCAATTTTCATTTATTTCTGGCAGAGAAAGTTAACTATGAAACAAAAATTAAAAAGTGGAAGGAGTAATGCCACATAAAAACAAAACATGAATGATGTCTGCTTAAATAGAGTGCAGAAAGGAGGCCAACTGATTGAAGAGTTTGGGGGTGTTGTAAAACTGAAGGACAAAATTCTCATATAGACAAATCAAAACGAGAAAGGATAACAAGCTGGGTCAGTAACACAAACCAGACTGTCACTAGGATCAAAGTCCAAAGCTCTAGGAGACAGATCAAAACCTTTGACAAACAACCCTTAACAATGCTGGTGTGACCTGCAATTTGAACAAAACCATTCACTTTGGAATGAGGTGGATATGGCTATTGAACAAGAGACATGATGAACAGAGACACTACAGCTGAAGAGAGTCTGCACATCAAATTAGATGGGTATGCTTGAAGTTCACCATGGTAGAAAACGAGGTCACAAACAAGCAACACATCCTCATCAAGGTTTTTGGGTTTTCAGCCCAGACAGACATATGCTACTAGAGATTAGGCAATATGCTGCTCACATCTTCAAAGAAAGCACCAAGAATCTTGTTTTGTCCAGGAAAATGTCAGGCAGGCATAACATTGGTCACTAGAGACAAGAGGGTCTCAGGATAAAAAATAACTCTCACAAATAAAGTCCTTGTTTTTGAAAACCAGCAGTGCTGGTTTGTTGTGAACTTCATGTGAAGTTCATGTGAACTTCAGTCAAATCCAGTAAGAACCTAACTGAGTTACAGGACACTGTTTATAAAGGCCAGTAAATGTGAGAAAGACTGAATTAATCTAGTATAGTGCTCTGACAATGCTACAAAAGAGCTGCATCAAAAATGTGCTAGGAAAAAAAATGTGAGAATGGGACCAGAAATCAGTAAGCCCAAAAGGAAGCACTGGAAGTAATTAATGATGAGTTAAATTACTGACTATTCAAAACATATCTCTTTTGAAGCCTTCCAAAAGAAAGAGTCTTTGGGATTAAAGAATAACTGAAACTTCCAGAACACATAACTTCCTTAAATAATCTTCAAACAGCAGAAAGAGGGACCTCTTGCCATTACAACTTCCACCAGTGACAGGAAAACCCCAGACCTCAACTTAGGTGTGATTTTTTCTTTCCTGTTGCTACATTTCCCCTGCTTACCCCTCTCTTCACTACCACCTCCTTCACACCTTGTTTCCCTTTGCTGTGTCTCATTTTCTAGCCATTTGCCTCAGAAAAGTCCAATTTAGATAGCCCAGAGTGGTTTTACAAAGCACTGCTATCATCCAGTGTCTTCGGAGGGAAAAAAAAGCTGTGTTGAGTGAATTACTGAGTTTGCCAAGTTTTGTAGTGACCGTAGCTTTGCTTCTCTGGAAGTCAGAAACTCAAGAGTCCATGTTTGCTGTTTCTATGCTCTTTTCTGCCTCCTTCATCTGCTCATCTTTCTTTGCTTCCAGAAACAGAATCAGATTTTAATGACAGCAGAATCATCAGATTCAGCCACAGACCCATATAGTGTGTTCTTTTTCCCAAAGTGGAAAGGTATTATGTGTCACATTTGAAAGACTATTGAACAGAAGATTTCCTTAGACAAATTCAATCCTCCACAGTTTAAGGGGAAAAGAATCCCATTGAAACAAATCTTTCTTCTGCTTTCCAAATAATCTAGCTGTCTCCTTTCCTATCTTATGAGATTAAAAAGATTTTGGGAGGCTCTAAGGGATAACATCCTCAGACGACAGCCTCGTGGATTTTAGGAATCTTTGTCCTCAGCAGTAGAATACAGAACTGCCATGGATCCACACTGGAGTAGCCTAAAGTGAAGTGTAGTACCAGTTGTGCTAGCTCAGTCCAAGCACCCCAGGATGGTGCTGCTCCACAGCTAACCAGCCCTGACTTTCAGTAGCATCAGACTAACATGCTAGAGAGGGTTCAATTAACCCAGTGCTGTAATTATATTCTGTCTGCTTCCAGCTCAGAGTTGGGGCCTAGGTGTCCCTGTAGTAGTTTCAGATCTCTGCAGAACAGAGATGTATAAACTTCTTGCATATACCTGATGTTATCTAGAACCAGCTGATGCTGTACTGAGAAAAATTCTTACCCTCTGCAAACACCAAGAGAGGAGAAAATGGGGGCATTTACTGACTTCGTCATCATGATTGCTACAAACAAGACTCAGCTCTGCTATGTCTTTTCTGTGAATAAGTTAGAGTTTTTTGTGATCAAGAGATCAATTCCCTGAGGCTGTCCTCACTTTAAGTTTTGCTTTAGTTCTGATTCTGTGTTCTTACATGACAGTTTTATCCCCGTAATGAAGGGAACTGCTCAGAGAGGTAGAGTGCAGAATCCTTATCGCCTTTTTAATCTAAAATTTTATTTCAAAGCATTAATCAATTTCTGACTATCAGAAAAACAGAAATTTTCATTTTTATTGCCTTGTCATCTTCTTTTACCAGTATCATTACAGAGATAAATTCAAAATCCTTCCCTCTTACATGCTCCAAAAACATCTGGAATTAGGCCTCAGAATTAATATCTCAAAATTACAGTGCAGATCAGTGTTCTGCAATGCAAGCAATTTTTAGCTGTCATGTATCCTGGCTCCAACCTAAAACTCTGCACACTTTCTGACAGCCAGGGCTGTTAATATGGAAAAAATCTTTGTAAATGAGTGTATTGCTTCATTAAATACATCTTCTATAGAAATACATTGTAAGTCTTGCAACCAAGTTATGTCCTGAATTTTTCTGCAAAATATCTCATCTACTGTCATGGATCAGTAGTCCAGAGGTTGTTCCTGATGGTTTTATGTTTGTTTCTAAAGACTGGAATGGATACAGATCCTAATCGAAACCTCACTGAAGTTAAAGAGATTCTTTCCTTTTTTGCAGTATTTCTGGAGCAGTGTCATTACTGAGGCTTTCATGCTAAGATTTCATCTTTACACACTAGGCCAATGTCAAATCTGCTGCAAATAAGTACAAATCTTATGATTTTATGTTGGCAACAAGATTTAAAGCATTCCTTAACATCACAATAACCACTGAATATGATGCAAGCAAATGTGTTTATTGGTCAGGTTGAGTTTCCACAAAATTGTGAGATCCATGTTTTCCAACTTATAAATCCTTCATCTTTTAAAAATAAAAGAAATAAGGGAAACTAAAGTTCAAGAAAAAAAAACATTAGCAAAACAGTTTATGCAACTGTTCGTATGATGCGCTTCAACCTACTGAAGCAAGGCTTAGATAGCTATCATTGTCCAGCTTCAGGAAATAAATCTAAATGGCAACTCAATAAACACATTGTGTTATAAGTTGTACCATAAACTCTAAACTAATCAGAAGATTTGGTTTCTAATGGAAGGCATTCCACTGGTGCTTTACATGCAAATAAATAAGACCATCTGTAAATAAATAATCTTTCAGATGTCACATAAAGAGTAACTGGTCTAACATAAGAGATGGAAGAGTGAGGCAAGATTTCAGACACTACATGACAGTATCCACGTTGTGACACCTAAAAGATTTAGTTACCCAGTTGAATAAAAAATTCAAGGAATTGAAAGTAAAAGTCACGGAATTTCTGTGACATCCTTCCCAAATGGCTGAAAACAAAATCAAAACCCCTTCTCTTCTTTATTTCCTGTCATCTGTGTTACAACTGCTGGAGTCATTGTTCTAGCAGAGATTTTTAAAAAAAAAAAAAAAAAAAGAGAGAGAAAAGATGGTTAGATAGATATTTAGATAGATACTCATTTTGGAAAACAGCAGAATAATTCTAAGCTTTGGTCGTGAAGCCTTATGTGGTTACTTTGTTGGTATGCTGACTGTGAGGAGAAAGAAGAGAAAGAAGATACCACTTTCAATTCCTTGGTCATCTTTGTTTAATATTGTACATTTATATCACGACATTCATTTGAGGCTTCTTCTAGCTGCCTGAAATGGTCAGGAAAGAACTAGTTTCCCCTTTTTTATAAAATTTGACATGTTTATTCTTTTTCCTTCGGTCTTTCAAATATTGGAGATAAGTCACATCAAAAAAAAAATAATATAGACCAAGGCATTTCAGTGTGGTACTGATTTTGTACTGTTGCAAGATCTTAACTCAGTACAAGGTGTGTACCTTGTGGTCTCTGATAGATTGAGACACATAGACTAAAACATCTTTTGGACTAATCATTTCAGATGTGGTTCCCCAACCCTGTGGAAGTCAAGACTCGATGATACAACCAGTCTCTTTTGTCCATTCTATATTCATATCATCCTCTGTCTGAGGATACTGAAAGACTTGTATTAATATACTGACCTCATTATAGAATCATAGAATCACAGAATATGCTGAATTGGAAGGCACCAATCAGGATCATAGAGTTCGATGCCTGATTCTCCCCAAGACACCCCAACAAACACACCATGTGCCTAACAGTGTTGCCCAAACGCTTCTTAACCTTTGTCAGGCTGATGCTGTGATCACTTCCCTGGGGAGCCTGTTCCAGTGTCCAACCACCCTATGGGTGAAAAACCTTTCCATGCTATCCACTCTAAACCTCCCTTGACTCAGCTTCATGCCATTCCCTCGAGTCCTGCCACTGGTCACAAGAGTAGCAATACCAAGGTGCCAACACTGGAATGTGAAAAAAGGTTCTTCTGGTCCACCAAGGCTGAAACAGGGTAACAAGCCTCATAAGGGAAGCTGACAGCTAAAGAAGAGATCACCAGATGAAAACCATGGTGGTAAAAGCAATAAAATGCAAAATGAAGGAAAGAGTAAAATGTAGTGAAAATAGTCTCCAAAAAAGCCTACTGGCTATGGTGCAAAGCAGAATCTGATGGTGCAAAACCCATTCTGAATAATTAGGCCTGTGTTACAAATCGTATTCTTGTGCAGTTATATATAACTTATTAGAAACCACAGTAGACCAAGCAACTCTGGGTATCTATTGCATTGTCCACTACAGCTATAATCTGAAAGTCAGTGTGATGTACTTCACAAATAGCACTCACTCAATCAAAGAAATTATTAGGAAACACAACAAGAGGGGTGGAAAATAATGCTAAGTACATTGCAATGCTGTTACATTTTGCTGTGACATATCCCCAGCTGGAGTACTGTCTCACAGACTTATCTCTTTGGCTCAAAAAGACTCCCAGCTTATTTTATAGCCCTAGAGTGCAGCTAATGAGACCTAAGCGACCTGGCTAACAAAACAAATCAGACCGTTCATTGCTCCCCAGTCTGACATAGCCTCACACACTCCTCCTTTGTTTGGGGTTGGAAGGTCACAAACTGAAACTCCCATGCTATCTATTTTATCACATCTACAAGCCTTAAAATTGTTTTTAGAAGGCCTTAATCACACTACATTTCAAACGTTTAACTAAAAACTGCTTTACATTAATCTAAACTTGTGAATCCTTAAGTCATTTCATAACATCTTGCCTTGACAAATACATGCTGCAAATTGACACCATTTCTAAGTTTGGAAGTAGAAATAATAATGGCAGCATCTACATTTGTCAAATCAAATCTCTTAGTCAGAAGATCTCTGTGTTCCCTGTTGAAAAAGTGGTGAAGATCCTGTCTCCCAAGCCCTCTTGGGAACTGAGATTCCATCTTCCACAACTGGACCCCCCAAAAGCCTAGGAAAAAAGTGTCCAGGAACTGCTACCGGAACTGCCTAATGTGACTTGGACAGCGGATTTTGCATTGAGCATGATGTGCTCAAGCAGAGTGTACCCTTGTCAACACCACAAGTGAGAAAGGATGTTTCCAGGGATAGGACATCCACCATATATATGGGCAACCTGTGCCAGGTTTTACCATTCTCATCATAAAAAAGTTCTCACTAATATCTAATCTAAATCAACTGTCCATCAGCTTAAAGGCATTACCTCTTGTCCTTGCACAACAGACCCTGCTAAAAAATTGTCCTTGACTTTCTTGTAGGCCCCTTTCAAGTACAAGAAGGTGCTATCTGGTCTCCCCAGAATCTTCTCTTCTCCAGGCTGAACAACCTCAGTGCTCTCACCTTGTCCTCATAGGACAGGTGCCCCAGCCCCCTGATCATCTTTGTAACCTCTGGACTCACAGCAACAGGACCATGTCCTTCTTAAGTCGGGAACACCAGACCTCAATGCAGTGCTCCAGGTGGGGTCTCACGAGGGCAGAGCAGAACAGGAGAATCACTTCCCTCAATGTTGCTCTGGCTGCAGCCCAGGACACATTTGGCTTTCTAGCAGCAAGTGCACGTTGCATGTTCGTGTCCAGCCTCTTATCCACTGGTAGCCCTCAAATCCATCTCCTCGGGGCTGCTCTTGAAGCATCCATCTCTCAGCCTGCATTGATACCAGGGGATCTTCAGGTGTTCCAAGGTGCCCCTCCACAGGACAACCTTACTGCTTTTAATGTGCTGTAGCCCAGACCAGCTCATGCCTGGCCCTGTGCCTGGCATGGAGCCCTGCACATTTACCAGTACCACACATCCCAGCCCAGCACGTGGTGTCAGGGGAGTGGTTTACTCAGCTCAGTGTGGTGATGGTGAGGGGAGGACCTGTGCAGCCCCCCCCACCCCATGTGTGCCTCCTGTGTCCAGTCAAGGATACTCTGGTGCAGGCTGTGCATTCCTTGGCGCTCTGGGTGGGCGGTTACTAAGTGGCCTCAGGTGACCAAACAGGCTGGCTGCAGGCCCCAGAGAGCACTCAGGCACTGTCCCCACACCAAGCATCAGCCCCCAGTGAGCAGGTGGGGGGTTCCTGCATGGGGAAGTATCAGTGAGTCAATCTTCTAACGCCTAAAAGAGTGTTGAAAAGCCACCACATGGCTGCTTGCCTTCCTAATGGGAATGGGACTTCACAACCATTCTTCATGTCCTTGTGGGTTTCCTGCAGCAAAACCCATCTCTCTTTCTCCCAGCAGTGGAGCAGGAATTTTATTTCTGTTTCCTATCAACTTTGGAAAAGACCTCAGGCCACAACCTCCCTTCACTTTGGGAGGGAGCTTATAGAAAACCCAGAACTAGCAGCCCCAGTAGCAGGGAGGAAACAGCACTCTGCCAAGTGCAGAAATGAGGAGCAATTTGACAGACTCTCGTTTCTACAGTTGCCTCCAGGTGTGGGTGGATGAGCAGAAAGCCACGTGGTGATGTGAAGATTTTGCTGTTCTTTCCCCCCTATTAAAGTCACATTCTGTCAGCCCAATCCTCGGCTCTTGGGAAAAAGTCTCATTAATTTCATTTTCAGAATATAAAGGAGCAGATAATCACAACGCAAAACTCATCAGCAAAGTTTTAAAAAGCAGCTAATTTAAGCAGCATTTACTTCTCCACTCTGCAACACAGTTCTTAGTCGGTTCAGAACTAGGGGCAAAGAAAGAAAATATTTCCAGCAGAGAAGAGGAGGTTGCAGCATACCATTAAATTTGTCTGTGGCATTCCAAACCAAAACCTTTTGCTTGATGTATTCAGTTTACTGAGGGCTTATCATAGGAATCCCCATGCATGCCTTCGCAAAGAATTGCTATGGACCTATATACATAACTATTTAAAAATGCATGGGAGGGGGTTGTGCAGTTTTCCATTTCCTACGCCATCTAATTGGAGCTGTGATCCTTGAGGACAAATTATTGTAGGTAGATCCAGTAAGAGAATTAACCCCTGCAGATCAGACACCAAATACCTGGCCTCTAAGCATCTGGCTCCTTCTGTGAAATTCAAAACCCAGAGCTGGGTGCTAAGCCTCCTTTCACTGAGCACATGCAGAGTTAGACCTCTCAGAAGGGCCATCCAAGAAAGCACATGTAGAGCAGGAGCCACTTGGAGCTGGAAATGTTAATTGCAGGAGCGTGGCCTGAATTCTTGTACCCTCTCCAGGGCTGCGGCATCCGCCCATGACAGAGCTCCAAATAGAGCTTGACCCTGCTCCCTCCCACCAGCAGGCAGCTCTCGTCAGGCTTCTGTTTTCTTTCTAAAACCCAGGCAAGATGCTTGAGCAGTGCCGGCACTCATGCATGTGTCATGCCCTGGTGCTGGTAGCAGGGTGCCAGAGGCAGGCACGTGGGGGTGTGGGCTCCTGCATCAGCTTGGGGACCATCTCCTGCCTTCCAGCAAAGCTGCTTTGCAGCAGGTGTCTTAGATGATGTGAATTAGACTTCCACAGCTTTCCCTGGAAATCCCAACCTGAATGATGACCCTAGCAGCAGGTCTTAGCTCTTTGGGTGTGTACAATGAATATGGATGGAATTTTAGCACTTCACAAGGACTGACTTCCCATGACCACTAATCGCCTGATATTATCAAAGACTACTGCAAGCTTTCATTTGCTCTTTTGGATATCAGATATACCACCCTTGCAAAGAGCTCTCTACTTCTAACCCAGGTTTCACCTGCTTGAAACCAAATGCTCTTCCTGGATTTTGTCCTGTTGTATAAAAGGATAGCATTTATTGATGGTTTGGGACAATTCATCTAAACACATTGTGGTCCTTTTCAGTTCTCTCTTGCTAGCTGAACAATTTTCCTTTTTGATCACAACACACACACACACATCTGTGCAGTAACTGTCATTGTTTTTACACAGGAATATGTTTTATGACATGTAACAGGGTTGAGTTAAAGCTAACCTGTCATAAGATCTGAGTTAAAAAGACAGACATATTTAAAAGTGATGTTTGATGTTAAACCTATGTCCTTAAAACATATCACTTCTTGTGAAGAAATGTTTCTTTTAGCAGTGAAATTAATCTTCATCAATATTATATCTGAATCTGAAATAAATAATAAAAGGGCATGGTAATCTTTTTTGAAAAATGTGAACTACGTGTCTATCAGAATTGATGTTCACCGACATTAGTGGTAAAATACTGCTCTGAAATATAACTCTAACATGGATGTATGGTGACATCTTATTTCTGTTTTTTACATTTGTTTTGAGCACCTGCACCCCAATTCCCTATTGTGAAATCAGCTAAAGTTGGTATAACATAACAGATAATTATAGTTAGGCTCAGAAGGAAAATACTGAGATTCAGATTACATGTCCCTTTAGACCTGAATAATTCAAAATAAAAGTTGACTTTTAAAGTCTTAAGGCATGAAACTGGATTACTGAGAGACCTTTATTGCATCCAAAAATACTACTTTAAATTTGTAAGTGTTGCTTCATTGGAAAAAAATTCTGGAGTGTTAGTGATGATTTACACCCTGCAGCATGGCTATAAACAAGTAGTTCAAGAAGTTCCACAGGAACCTCAAATGCATAATTCCAAAATAAGTTGCGTTGAAATGGAATTTAGCAAAGTGTGTTCCCTGACATGTGGCAGGAGACAGCACACATCTCCCAACCCCATGCCACTTGCAAGTCAAGGGTCTTACTTCCCAGAGAGAGGTCCTGCAGCCTCTTGCTATTAAAAGGAAAAAAAAGGTGAAATAAAAACCAGAGGCAGAATGTGAAGAAATATGTCCTTGTTCAATATGCAATACCAAACACAAAAGGAAAATGCTGGCAAAATCCTGAAAATTTGGGAGCACGCTGGAAAAAGAGACTGCTAGGGCATGGACATGAAAAGCTTTTAGGCAGAACAGCCATCTAGAGAGTGCTCCCTGCCATCAACATGTGGCACTATAGCTGGAAAAAGACATGATCTTTCCAGGAGACAAAGGTTTTGTGTTTTTCCATGAAATGGCATAAAAGTGAAAATATGTCTTTCCAAAACAAGCTTATAACAATGGAGCAGATGAAACGGTTACAACCAGACACCTCAGCACCTCTTCTGGAACAGAAGAGCCACTTCTGTCATCGTTCAATCCTTACACGGCTATGAAAAGTATCCAAGTCCTCCTTGCTAGGCAGCTTCCTGCTAAAGTCCTATCAGTTTAATGCTTTCCACTACTCATGTCTCCTGGACTTTCTTTATCGGAAGGCCCCCTTTGACTGAAATGGAATGAAAGAAGAAAGCCAAGATACGCACAGGATGTCTCTATCTGAAAAAGGAGGAGCAGGTAGATAACTTTTATCACATATCCAGGCACTGAGCCAAATTTTCAATGCATGTAAACAAGCATAGCTTCACTGAAGCTTGTGGAGTCTTGCCAGTAGAAAACTCACTTGAGTCTATCATTCTCTTTACCACTGTACCAAGCTGATAGCCCAAGATAAAACCTGAATTCCTTAAGCCAAAAATAAATTTAAAAAAAAATAACAGAAAGCAAAGCTGTTGAATTAATAAGTGTCTGAAGGAAAATCAGATACCTGAAACTGTAAGCTCTCACTGTTATTGTGATGTAATCTATTTAATGAATATTGCATTTACCTCCAGAAGTTTCAGACAGGGTAACAGGCGGTGTGCACAACTGTTACCAAAGCTGCAATACTTCTCTCACCCTGGATGAAACTAAATGTTTGATTCTTCAAAAGTAGGGTTGAATTTCTCAGGACAGCATTGCTAATTGATTAAAATCACTCTTGTGCAGTTAAGACTCACTTCAGATAAATGAGGACAGATCGTGTTGAAGTACATTGACCTTGCATCTTATTTCCAGAAAACGTAGGCACTTGTGCAACTCAAACTTAAATATTGTATGTCAAATTATCACATATGCTGATAAAAATACTAAATAGCAAATAGATAAATATATTCATAATACAAAGAAAAACCTGTTGCACGACTGCAAGCTTATAAACAAAGGAAGAATACATGCCTAAGCTTTATACATAGAACATGTGAGTACCATTTCAAGTATTTGGAATTTAAGTCCAGCAGGTCATGAATCTCAGTAAGAAATTTCAGTGGGAGGATTAATTGTACATATTATTTAATAGTTTGCTGTGAATCAGGGTGGGAAAATTATATTTCTGGCTACATTATTATTAAATTCTTTCAGCATTCATGAGAGCTTCCATTAAAACAAATTAAATATTTAATGTCTCAGTCTGAATAGACTTTCCGAATTGCAGTGGCTAAACCGAAATATATTTTATATTAGGTAAGATTTTGGGTTGTCCAGGGCCTAAAACACCTCATCACCTAATCCATGATTTTTATATATTGTTGCCCCTATTGCAAATGTAAAAGCTTTACTTAAAATGCAGCAAATCATTGTGGGAAAACACAAATCAACTTGTAATGAACTTAAAGTATTTTTTTTCATCTACGAGAATACTATCTGAGCAACATTCATTAGCATCCCTTTCATCTATCTGATATCTGCCTATTGAAGGTGCAGAAATAGATGCCTGATGGTCTAGCTCACCAAGTCTCCCAACAACTTCCATTCTCGCACAGGGAAGTTTATATGAGCAAAGGCCTCAAGTGTCTTTAGGTTTTGAGTCAGATTTCCAATACACAGCAGAGTGGACTGTGCAATTTTGAGAAATTTGTCATATTTTTCAGTCCTCTCAGTCCTCTTACAGTACATGATTTTTATTATTTTCATCTTAGCAAAGTTAACACTTTGTGATAATTCGTAGAATTAATGACATTTTAATTTACACCTCTCCAATCTCTTCAGTACAAAATAATGATCAAACTCAGACATAAAGCACTGGACTTTTCTCACTACCTCCAACTCAGTTTATACAAGTTCTTTTTTCTATTAACATTTTTCACAGAAAAAATGCTTTCTACTGAATGAGATTTATACCGCAGGTTCCTAGAATAATCTTCAAGAAGGAAAAGGTATTTCCTCCCTCACAAATCCCCTCACTCCATGCACACACAACAGTGTGCTCTGGATAGGATGAAGAAAAATTAGGGAGGATATGATTACTTTACTAGAGAAAGCCTACTCTCCTCCCGTGCCAACAAGATATTATAGGTCAAGTCAAGTAGGGTCAAGTGAGTTCTTGTCATGTCCAGGATCCCTGATTTGTTCTGTCAGCTGTTCACTGTCATGCAGCACGATGGGTTGAGTGTCAATATTGAGATAGTGCAAAGGTACTGGGCAGGTTGATTTAGACTCGGGTGGCTCATGTTCACTTGAAACACACAGTCAGCCCTGCTGGGTGATTATGGACATCATGGGGAGTGTGGGATAAGCAGTGTTTTAGTACACATAATTTATGTATGGGGCTTTCCTTGCCTCTAAGAGCGCAGCCCCTGGGATGGGGAAGTCCCATGGGTTCCTCCAAGTTCTCCTATATCCTGACAGACGAGGAAACACTAAGGAAGTAAATGAGGAAGAGCTGGTGCAGTTAAACCCACCGCTTCTCCTCTCAGCAAGTGCGCCCAAGGTCGGGCAGCAAAACAGAAATACAGCTGGGATCCAAAGCCTTGAATTCCTGCTCGCCAGCTTGGTGGGGTGTATTACTTCCTAGCTCATTGAAGCTACACTTCCAAGGGCTGAAGTTCAGCATTTCCATTGAAAAGGCAGACTGTATATGCAGATTGTAGAGGTGGTGTAATGCAAGTGAATGATGGCATCAAACCTGCAACTTTTTTTTTTTATACTTTACTTTAATTGGTAGATTTTTATTTTTGGCAGTACTGTTATTAGAGATTAGGCATATTTGGTTATGCTGATCTTTTTCACTCCTCTTTTATAAATACACATTTTCTGTGGGCAGAATGTAAAGCAGAACAGTTGCTGAAAGGGATCTGATGATTATCGGAACACCCTGAACTTTCTTTAAGTCACTAGTTTTTGATAGCCTTAGATTTTATGGGCACGGGTTTCAACAGTGCAGGAGTCAAGGCCTCTCTTTAAGCAGCAGCTGCAGTCATTCATCAGATATGGAGTCGGAGGTACCATGGTCAGATGTAATAGTTGTATCACTGTCCAAAACTTTAATTTATTATAGCATATGAGTATGGGATGTAAGCACTTAGGTATACATGCATTTTTGTCCATTAAATGATGCAAAAATAGAGTTTAATGCAGAGCTCTTTAATAAATGTGGTCACACTATAGTCTAAAATACCCAAAAACTAGGTTATGTAGAAGTCAAGTTATTAAGAAACCTTATATATTGTGGGCAAAACCATACCTCAGATGAATTAATTGGCAGAACTTCATTGACACCAGCGTGTGAAACATTCTTCACTGTGAAAATGTTATGAAGCAGGGTTTAAACAAGAGCAGTATGAAACAATCAACTTCTGTCTGTTACATGCCACACTTTTTCCTGAATGATCCTAATCTGGAGCACTCCATAGACTGTTGTGTTTCCACTTCCCACAGAGAATGGCTTTTGCACCAGCCTCTTCAATGCCAAAGTTTACGGTTCTGCGTGGCCTTCCATGGGAGCTGTGACAGAACATGAGGCTGGGCTGATGCTTTGGTAAACACACCAGAAAAGCATCTGCTCTCTGGACTAAGGGAAAGGGAGAGGATGTTAAAATAACAGGAAAGAGTATAAAAAAATTACTTTTCTTTGTAGACTTCGATACCATCGGAGCCAAAGGAGCTGAATACTGTCAGGTAAAGCAGATAGGACTCCATGGTCATGCTGTGTCTTTGGAGCTCTGCAAGTATTTCTACTAATTCCTCTTCAAAGAACTCAATTTCATTTTGAATTTCAGGTTCAGGAAAGAATTCCCAATTTCAATTTCTATTCACTTCCTGAAATGTCCCACAATTCATTCCTTTCTGATAACAAACCCATGAAATAACCATGGAAATCCCTGTTTTCAGACCTGCTTTTATTGGTTAGGACTCTAAACAACAGAACACTCAGGCACACACATAACTTCAAGCAAGTGAGTAATTCCAGCACTTTGGGCTACACCACTGAAGTGAGTGGGAGTCTAGCCATTGAATTTTATAGGAGCATTATCAGACTGTAAGTGCTTTGCTGGTTCAAGGCCAATATTTTCTCAGACTTTAGAGGAAGCCAGATTGGGCCTAAACTCTACACAGCCTGTCCTAGAAAGACCAAAATAAAAACAAATGATACTAAGCAACAGGAATGCACATAGCATGGAGGAAAGGAGCATTGAACACAAGACAAGCTGAGGAAGCATTACTCATTGTACAGGAGAGAGTGGTGGCAGGTTGTTTAGTTCACAACATCCTTCACGCCCAGTTTTGCAGACAGATAGTTTATCCGCTTAGCAAACAAGCATCTGTCTGACTGAGATCCAGAGAGACAAATAAGCCTGCCACAGAGCCAGGGCTGTACCTTACTCCAGCAGAAGGGGCTTATGGTTCACTGGTTAGAGAACAGGCTGTGCAAAATACTGTGTGCGCTGATCATCTGTTTCACACACCTGTGGCAACAGTGAGCAGCACAGGCCCCAGCTACTGGCAAAGCAGACAACAGACTGCAGCCTCCAGAAGAACAAGAAGGGCCCTTTTACTCTTTCACTCTGTACCTACAGAGGTGAGAGCAGAAGGGACAGCCACTGCTGAGTGCTGGACCTCTCTCCTCACAGCCAGCACCCTCACATCACTGCCACAGCAACCCAAACTGCAGTCCAGAAACATCCACATCTGCTCCTGGCAGCAGCAGCAGCCAAGTCCTGAACCAGTCATGCTCTAACACCTCTACAACAGCATTTCAGGGAAGTCACTGATTCCTTATTACAGCACTATTTGGCTTAATATAGCTATGTTCAAACTGTATTGGTGCTATGATACTCCCTTCACATTAAGAAATTCTTCCCATATTAGGGGTTGTGTAGACATGCATTTTTGTCCAACATGTTTATCATTTATGTGCACTCAGAGCTTGAGATATTACGTGCGTGACCCACTGTATGTTCTAATGAGGCATCCACCACATGGACACACAGCCATGGCTGATGATCACACAGCTTCTCTAAACCAGCTGAATCCTGCCAGACCACAGTCTCTCAGGTCCAACACTGAATCAGGAATAAAGCAACCTTGGGGTGTTTTTTTGGTTCTAGGAAGTGAGGGGTTTTTTCCCCTCTTGTGGCTGCATTAGACAATACCTCCTTAAGCAAAAACTAGCAGGTATGCCCTTTGGTTCTGATTCTGTTACTCTTTAAAAATAATCCAGTCATACGTGCTGTAACTCCTATTGAAGTCAGTGGGATTATTTTATGGGTAAGATTTATTCTTCTAAAGCCACAAAACCTAGACCCTTGGTTTTCTGCTGTATTTCCTTCAGTGGGAGAACATTTATTTACTCCTCTCATTCCATTCAACCACACAATTAGTCAACACTTTCAGGCATGTGTATCTTTTCATGAAATAGAAACCAACTACCAAATGCTGTGTTGTTTCAAGTCGATTGAAATCAATGCTCTGCAGAGCACATGAACAACTCAGCTCCATTAAAGGCACATACCCTGAATTGCTAACCAGCTCTGGTTAGACCAGAGCATTTTAAATGACAATGTCACATGCAACTTGTGAGTAAGAAGCTATGCTGTTGTGATGTCTCTAGAAATAAGTGCTGCTGTTTTCCCTAGGCACTTCATGACCTTGTGTGTTGATCTCAGTCCATTTTCCAGGACTGTAAATAAGAGCATTTGGAAAAGCTTTTCTGTTCACACATTTGTAGTTACGAGGGAGAACTCCTGAATGGAAGCATGGCATCCATCAGGCAAGCACAGCAGGTGGCACAGGACAGACTGCATTAAGCAGATCCTACAACTGGGACTTCGACAGAATTTTATTATGGCAACAACAAAATATATGTTTATCAAACAAAATTAAATAGAAAAAAGTCATTCCCTTGCACAGTAGTAAGCTGGCAAGTTTCCAGCTGGCAGTCTTACTGTTGGCAACACAAAGAAGTAACTTCCTGGGGTCATCAGACTGCTGAGAATCTGCAATTACTTTTATCATATTATATGATATATGTTATTTTATCATATTATTATTAGGGAATAAAGGAACTTTGTTTGGGCTCCTATATACTCCCAGAAGAACTCTTATTTGGTCAAAAGACCAGTTAAGCTGAGCAGCTTCATTGATAGTGTTGTAAACCTTATAAAAGTTACTTTCCCCTCTTTTTCAGTTTCACAGGTGGTGATATTTTCTGCTTTCTCTATTAGTCTCTATTTGTATTATTCTGTTCAGGGCTATCCATACTGAATGATTAATAAGCAAGTAAGATTACAAAGTGGCTTTTACATTGTCCATCCTAGAGCGCATAGGAAAAACATTGCCAGCAAAGCATCTGGATGCTGATATGAACTAGTTCTAACCCTAAAGTCAGAAAAGAAGCCTTGGGAAACTGGGGAAACCACAGCCATTCTGCCACTTTCACACAAGGAAAAGAAAATCCAGAGATGGAAAATGACATCTGTAGGATAACATATGTGCTAAACATGCTGCCAAAATAAGGAAGTACTAAGTCCTCGGCACCTGTACTTACCAAAAACACTAATGCAATTATAGTGAATGCTTCACTATTTTAAAAGAAAAACCTCTGGTCTTCAAATTCCTGGAATCAGCTTTAGTAATTTCAGATATATAGAAAAGAGGAAAAAATGGAAGCAGAAATAAGTAAATGGGAGACAGCCATGATTATTGACAGTTTCTGCTACTTCCTTCCTGTAATCTGGATAGATTACTTCACCTGCACATTGTTCTCTGTATGATCATAATGATATGATATCATATATCATATATGATCATGTATAAATATATATGTGCGCTTGCAAGGCCAGACACTGGCCCAACCTGCCTGGCAGCTCCCACCCAGTATTCAAGAGGACAAACAAAACACAGGACATGGGCCCATTTCAATGGCCCCATTTCCAACTGTGATAATCTATTACTAGATTTTCAAACGAGCACCTCCTATTTTTACAATATTAGTGCTTGCACTTGGGAGCAGCTGCCTGAAAGCAACCACAAAGATGCCTCACTGTTGTCTTTCAAATTCCTCCTTAAAATTTTTGGCTAGTGATGTCAACCAAGAGCTGACAACAGCAAAGTGCTGAGACTGTGGCTTAGTGCCCTCTTCACTCTCCAGGTGCAGCCAGATTTCTCTCCTGTACTTTTGCACTACACCTTTAATGAGGAGGACTTACTCTGATGGCCAGCAGAACTGAGAAATTAGGATAGCTCTTTCTTTCACAATATCCATTTCCCTTCACACTATATTGAAGGATATAATTAAACGTACTGTAGCCTATCAATGGCTTTTATGATCGCAGAAAGCTCTCGGACTACAAGAGCCCTTACAGAAGGGAGGAAATTCCTCATACAGGAATAAGAGGAATAAGACTAAAAACTCACAGCTTTTTGACATGCTAAACAGAGCACCAAGAAGTGGACATTCTAAACCATCAGATCTTCATATAACAAAAAATTCATTTGATTTAATACAAGATGACTATTCCTGCTTATAAAAAAAATGAAAAAAAATCAGAGGTTTTACCAGTAATTACTCGTTCCCTGAAGCTGAAGAAGAGAACCTGTGCCAGCAGGAGGAGGAGGAGAAATTGCAAAGATAAGCCAGAGAAAGTCTAAAATTAATGCAAAGGAAGTGGTAAAGAAAGAGTTTTCAAAAGGATCCCTACACACTGCAGAAAAAAGATTTTTTCCCTGTAAACATCTTCCTCTTTGTTAAAGTCCTTACTGGCTAGAAACTGATTCCAGCCCTGTAGTACAGCATGGAAAGATGATGAAGAATTTTAAGACAAAAATTGCAGTGAAGAAAACGCAGAATTACAAGTTGGAGTCAGTCTAAATAGAAACTTTTTCCTCTGAATTTCTAATCTGATAGGTTTAAATTTTTATCAACTCATGGCATTACTAACACTTCAGAAATGTGGCATTTTATGCCATACTTAGTAACAGGGCAGGAAGAAGGAGAGTGCCAGTAACAACACTGAAGAAAGGACATGTCTTTTCTCAAAACATCTGGTGTTCAGAATTTCTTTAGGACCTCCAGCCAAAGTCACTTGTGGCATTGAGGTCTTGTCCATCAATGCCATCAAGTTTCTGATCTCTTTGGGGAAGAGAAACTGACAGTCATTTTTAATCCCCACCAAAGACATGTTTTCCTTTTGCATGCAGCCTTTTGAGCTGTCAAACCCTGAGCCAGACCTTTCTATAGCAACAAAGCACAGTAGGAGTCATGCCTTCTGGAAGCTTGGAAGGGCAGGAAGAGAGATATGCCAGTGTCTCTCTATTTATACCTTTAAAGCCTATGAGGAGACTGGCGGGGCATGAGGACCATGGCCAGCTAGGAATTCCTTGCAGAGCTAGTATTGCTAGCTACTCTGAACCTAGATTTCTCTGTCTAAGCTGACTGTTGCTCTGTGGAAAATGCAACTTGTGCGTTTTGCCAATATTTTAAGACAAATAAATTAAGATATACGGGAAGCTAAGGGATCATGTGTTTTGTTAATCAATACAGACCACATGGTATTTTCAATGGCTTAGTTAAGCAACACAAAATAATCCAATAATTGTGTGATTTAAAAAATTCCACGTGTTCCAGCCTGAAACTACCAGGAACCCATTGAAGAGGCTACCAAAACTGTCCACAGAAATGGACAACTAAAGGACAGCCAGCTGTGTGCAATAAAGGCACATATTTTATACTAACAACACCAATTTATCATACAAGGGAAAATATTTATTTGATCTAGATCTGCATAACATCTGATAAATATTTCTTAGTACATCAAGTTTTTCCCAAGTGAGTCAATGTGAATTGTTATTAATGTGCATAAATACCATTTAAAAAACAGATTTGTTTCTGGAAACCAAGAGGAAAAAAAAAAGCCAACAATAACAATCCTTTCTACAGAGAAGAATAACCTGTTTAAAGCATGGCTCAAGATCCAAGAAAATGAACGTATATTTAACGACAAGGCAAATCTGCTAGCATTTTATTGAGATAAAACGAAATTTGCTTCTATACCTCCCAAAATGTGAATATCTGTTAGGTAGGCTACTAGAAACACCGAAAAGTGGTTTTAACTTTACTTTTAGGGCAGTTCTTACTTGTTCCCATGGAAAAATATGTTCTTTCTGTACAGATTCTGAGAAATTTTCAGCAGATTATTTAATTTATATTTCTCTTCTTTAATGCAGTCTAAAGCATTCAAACCTAATTTTACACTGTCCCATTTCTGGGAGCTTGACTCAAAGAGATCCCCCAAAAGCTCTGCGGCACCTCATAACCACTGTATCTCTACACCTTAAAATAGCCTTGGTTCTGCACCCACACCCTCTTTCTATTCTGCCCTCTGGAGAGAGGCAGGGCAGTGAAAGGCCAAGTCAAAGCTGATTTTACACCTTTGTAGTGACAAATTTCAGAGAACTTTGAATTAAACCCTCAACTGAAATATGTTTCTGATTATTTATTACTAACTTACATTCTTCCTTCACGTGCTCATTTTTTAGATGTTATCTAGCAAAAGGTCAGTATCTCTGATCTGTTGATTCATGAAGATCATTTTAGCTTTCATTTTTCAAATCTGGCTGAGGGCTGCAGAGGTTTTCCTAGGAAAATAAAAAAAAAAGCACTCTTTCTAAAGAGGATCAAGAAAAGTTGCCAATAGATGAGTATTTTGGCCCCATGAGCAGCCATTATCCTCATGAATGGCTCTTGAAGCTTAGTCCTAACCATCCTGTTTCATGCTCTGCCTTTAACAAGTCCATAACTACTTGCTCTAAATGCAAGAGTAATAGCACAGCAGTAGACAGATGGAGGCATGATCCACTCCTTATGAGAGGTCTCATTCCAGTCCATAATTGTTAGCAGAAAAATGAAACTATTAATTACAAAATGTAGCATTTTGTCAACCTAAATCTTTTTTCTTTCCTTTTTTTTTGCTGCTTCATCTTAATTAAAGACCTGGCCTTTACCATCTGCTGAAGAGAGATAAGATAGCAAACACCAGATTATCTTCAGAAGTATCTGATACAGCTAACTGCTTCATGTCAGAATTGCCTAAAATATTTTTCTCTGAAGGAAATGATAAATCACAGCTCTCATTTTTCAGTACACGTTCCAAGGCAATGGTTTCCAAACTGTTTTGGACCTTGCCCCACTGTTAACTCTCAGCATTACTTACACGCCATCAATCGCCATTACTGTCAAACATTCAGCCGAACTCCCAGAAGAGTGTGGCTTGGTGTGCCAGCTATACTCCATGCCCTCGCAGGCCACCAGTTGGGACAACCTCCCACAAACCTGCTAAGAAACAGGTTTATATGTACAGGCCATGGTGTAGCCAGAATCAAGCTTCCCCTCACCACTTTAGAGGGAGATCTGAGGCGCAAGAAAATTTCTATCTGCCCTTAAGTCCCGAATGAAGACAAGGAATAAATGACATCCCAGTGTTCAGGTGAGCTCAGTGATCCTTTCTCTTTTCATGCTGAAAGGTTAATGACAAAATGTTTTTGTTTCTGCAGAACACAGTACAGAATCACAGAATCATAGAACCATCAAATTTGGAAAAGCCCTCTAATATTATCAAGTGTAGCCATTAGCCTTAAATTGACAGGTCCACCACTAAACTGTGCCCCATCTAGACATTTTTAGAACACTTCCAAGAATGATTATTCCACTGGCTTGTTCAAATGTCTGACGACCCTTTCAGTGAAGAAATTTTTCATAACATCCAATCTATATTTCCCCTGATGCAGCTTGAGACCGTTTTCTCTTGGCCTTCCCCTTGTTATCTGAAAGGAGAGACCAACCCCCACCTGGCTACACCCTCCTTTCAGGTAGAGAGTGATAAGGTCTTCCCTGAGTCTCCTCTCCGTCAGGCTAAACACCCCCAGCTCCCTCAGCTGTTCCTCACCAGACTTGTGCTCCAGACCCTTCCCCAGCTCCATTGCCCTTCTCTGGACTCACTCCAGCCCCTTGATGTCTTTCTTCCAGTGAAGGGCCCAGAACTGAACACAGCACTCGAGGTGTGGCTTCACCAGGGCTGAGGACATGGGCACAGTAACTGCCCTGGTCCTGCTGGCACACCATTGCTGATCCAGGCCAGGTGCCATTGGCCTTCTTGACCACCTGGGCACACAGCGGCTCCTGTTCAGCCACTGTCAACCAGCACTCCCAGGTCATTTCTGATGGGCTACTTTCTAACTGCTCTGCCTCAAGCCTTTAGCATTGCATGGGTTTGTTGTGACCCACAACAAGCAAAACTTCAAAAATTGGAAAGCATCTGGTAGGAGGAGTCCACCAAGACAGCCAACACAAGGGCTGAGGTGCATGGAGGGCACATAAAGGGTACATATTTATATACCTTTCTCAAATCTCCCTGCATGCTTGCAGAGCTCATGCAGAATGTGTACTTTTTTTAACCAGCAGGAAGCTTTTAAAGGTGCTGGTTTCTCCCAGACACCCTGCCACTTCGATGAAGTATCATCCCAGTAGCACTGGCCCAGCTCTGTGAGACTGTCTCCCTTGTCTCCTTCACACTCTCCCTTGTAGGACTGCTCTTTCCCTTCATGAGCTAGTGCCAGCAGCTCCAAGGAGCTGAATAAGGTATTTGATTTCCTTGATTCAGTGACCATAAATTTCCTCAAACACCTGGACCTGACACTCCTGTCACTGAAGTCCAGGGTTTTGTGTTTGAATTCTGTGAAAGCAACACTGAAGAGTCTCAAACCCTCCTGACTGGACTTGTGGAAAGATGAAGGGTTTGCATTATGTGCCTGCTTTATGGCTAAAACCCCAAATTTTGTTTCTACCAAGCTTTCCCTGACAGATCATCATCCAAACTTGAAAATTATATATGTGCTCAAAGAAAGGAGACACAGGGCATTTCTTTACAGCTGACTGACTGAGGATTTTAACTTTCTGGCCTGTAGTCAGCAGAGCATCTATCCGTCCTTGTGAAGCTATAAGTGTGTCATCAGGATACCACATGCTTTGATAATTACTCTAGTGGGTATTAAAGTTAATCCTGGGCTGTATAGATCACTTACAAAACACAATAACTGAACCAGAAATCCTTATGTGAGACAGTAATGAAATCAACGTCTCAAAGTGCCAGCGCGTCTCTGACACGTCCGGAGTAAACTGGAACCCAAAATTCCTGCCTAGAGCAGCCAGTCAGGAATCCAACTGTTCTGTGATTATGAAATCTGAGGCATGGAAGAGCAGCTTATGTCAGATCTACTGCGTATCCATAAGCCTTAAACCAAGACTTGTGAATACAACCCATGCCTTTCCAGGATTGTGAGAAGGGTCATGAGCAACTGGTGAAATTTCAGACTGAAATAGCCAATGCATCATTCAGTGGACCCAGCTCTTCTTCCTTTAAAGACCAGACCCCCATCTCAGATGCACTGATCCTACTCAGCTATATTCCCAGCACAAAAGCTCCTGTTCTGCAGAAAGCCTAGAGAAAAAACATTTTAGGCTTTCTGAACCTTGTCTCAAGGAAGAACACAAAGCTAAAGCCACGTTTACATGGATGGTAGAGAGGAAGAGATATCCATCCTTCTCACCCTGCTGCTTTTCTTTGCTATGTCCCTGCAGCAGCTGACACGTTATTGTGTTCTCACAATAACTTCTCACTGTATTTCCCCTGTACTACTGGTGAAAGTCCGAAGAACTATGTTAGATTAGTTTCAGTCTTTCCCAACAGGAGAAAATCAGTGAATGAAATAATAGTGGCAAACAGCATGTCCCTTTAACCCCTCCCTTGGGTCAGTATTTTCTCTATTTTTCCCTACGTCTTTGTATTATACCACATTGGATAATACACTCAATACAGAAGCTGGACTCTAACACTGGGTAAGAGAACGCACCAAGTGTAAATACTAAATATGACCACCACAGCCATCTAGTGCTTGGACAACACTGACTTAAGAGTGAAGAACAGTTAGAACTCAGTAACAATGCTAGAAGGTAGTGTTATGCATCCTGAGTCATCTGCAGGCATGTAATAATTATCATATTTGCTTAAAGATTTCCAAGCAGCTGCCTCTGCTGTGCTGGATTCACCATGTGCTCTGAAAACAGTATTTAGTAATAACCCTTTCTGTATCTCAGGTTAGGTGCAAGAACCTTCCCTTAATTTCAGATGAAAACTTCAGCTTTTAAGTGACAAACAGTCTAAACAGCAAAGTAGCACAAGATGTTTGGAGGATATCAGTTCTATCTGTGCTTTAAATTGGCTCAAATCAGTCCCAAGGTCTTGACTACTGTTTTTGAGGCATTCTTTTTACCTAAGTCCAGGAAATATAAAAGACTATGAACTAAGGAAAAATTTCCTCAAAGACCAGGAGTAAAACCCTGGGTATCCCAATACTCCCTGCTCCACATGTATGGCTCTTTCTCTGGTCTTATTCTCCCCATACTTAAACTCACAGAAATATCCACAGCTGAAAATATACATCTCCTTGCTAAAATATTTTACAGAACTAGTGTCTCATCAAGCAAAGAATAAAGAAAACATAGCAGAACCTAGTAGTTCAGATGTATTATGAGACTCATTAAGTAACACAAGATGGAATAGAGTTCAGCTAACAATAAGCTGTCTTAGAACTGCAGGAGGCAAAGGTCAAGTCCAAGCCCAGACTATGGAGAAGGTGAGGATATGCAGAGGACACAGCTGTATTGGCAGCAGCTGGGGTAGCCGAAGGATGCAGTGGCCTTTGGGAGCAGAAGAGGAGATGCATCATTCCACTGGTGCAGCCTGTTCCTGCAAGAACTAGTAAGGATTTACTATTTCCATCCTATATTATATACAGTGGGTCCTCATGCATGCCCACCCTTACCTAGCAAGGAAAAGATGTGTCCTTTCAAAATCAAACCATTCAATATGCCCCCAAGAAGGTAGACCCCTATTTTTAAATCACGAAAGAGGTGTGATTCCCAATTTCATATATGGCTCTAAGAATTTAGAGGGTTTGGAGTTTTATTTCTTCTATTTCATATGCAAACATGGGTTGGAACAGGGTTAAAATTTTCTGTTTGGTTAAGCCTAAGACCCTTTTAAAGCATGTTCCCTGGCAGTGTTATTTCCACTACCTTTAATAATTTTAATCAGGCTGATTATCCTATTCTTCAGACTTGAAGGAGGGGTAATTCTCAGTGATCTCTGAGTTTCAGTACCACTAAGACTAAATAGTTATTAATATTAATTCAAATAAGCCCTAAAACCCAGTCAAACTAAGGTTAAAACCACAGCAAATAGACAAATTAGCAGGAACATTGGAATTAAATGAGCATTTTGGTTAGAATGTCAAACTGAGAGGACAGGAAATAAATCTTCATAAATCCTTAAACAGGAAGTTAAAAGAGGTAGTTATGTAGGTTGTTACAAATCATATGAGCAAGTTTTTGCCTGCAGCAGTAAAATCAAATTTCAGTTAGATATACATTTTAGCGCTGAAGCAAATTACTGTTTATGTCTAGATCACAATCTTAAGGCCAGCAAAGGCTTCCTCTGTACATTTCTGTTGCATGAAGACTAATCTGTTTCCTTCTGACTCCCCACAGAAATTATAGATTTCAACAAGTCAATCTTTGAGAGAAATGTCTAGCAGTTTGCTCTCCCAGATGTATGTGCATATGTGTGTGTGTGTATATATATATATATATCTATATCACAGTTTAATCTCTCTGGAACTTGTCACAAAATGGAACATGAAGATTTCAGTCTGAAATTCCATGGAAACTAAAGAGATTTACCTTGCTCCCCATGCAAGATTTTTACAGGAATTTGTAGGCACAGGGCAGCATCATGCCAGTTAGTTTTACTTGCCTCCCCAAGAAAATCTATTAGCCTAAACACCAGACCTTCAGCCCAGTCTTTGCCCTCAGCTGTCCTCTCTACAGTGTCTCTGCTGGAGGCCCCTGGCAGTGTGACATATGCCTTGGATTTGGACAAGAATTGTACAATCCAGGCAGTTTCCTATAAACTGCTGGGCTAGAAGTTACCTTAAAATAGTGTTTGTGGTTACAATAAATACAGTCAAAGCAATAGAAAGGAATTTGTGAAGCCATCTCTGAACCCTTCCCTCTGGAATAGGTGATCAGAGCATACCAGCACCTAGTAGAATTTCTAAAAAACCATAATCCACGATTCTCTGGGCAACCACTTTCACATACCCACTTTTGCTGGGCAACCTGTGCCAGTGTCTCACCAGCTCCACTGCAAAAAATTTTTTTCCATATGTCCAGTCTAAATCTACCCTCTTTCCTTTTAAAACTGTCAGACCTTGTGCTGTCACTACAGGCCCTGATAAAAGTCTTTCTTACACACCTTCTGTGTTGGCTGAAGAGCCTCTCAGCCTGTCCACTTCTGCCCTTGCCTATGCAGCCCTTAGATTATACTGAGGAAACGATTATTCCCCTCCTAGCTACAACTGTTCTCCTGCGTAGATATGACTACTTATATCCCATCCCACTCACGCATCACCCCAAAAGTCATCCAACTCTGATTCATATCCTTTCCCAGGGGCTACTTTAAAAATTCCTGGCCATGATCACCATGGGAAGACTGTTTGCCTTCAGGCCATGAAAAAAGTTCTGTTACCCCATGTGTTTTTACATGGTGTGCCTGCCTGACTTTCAGAAATAATAGCAATCATTTACTTTAGGGCTGCTTCATAGGAAAAATAGTTTGGCAAAAATAAGTACCAAGTGGAAAACAGATGCTAAATTGGTTGGATGGTTCCTCAACCACCTATGGCTCCATTAAATGGTGCACACAACTGTTATGGTCATCTTCGCAGCAGTGGGGTTCTGTATCAGTCCAACATAGCCAGCTGCATCCGTATTTTCTATCACTTGTCAAATCAGACTGCGAATTTATCTTTCTCAAGGCTAAATAGACAGTGTCCTGAGTCATGCAGCAAAACCACTAGTGACTGGGACCTTTCTGCAGCTTATTGTAAAGTGGCAAGTTGTAAAGATTCAAGCAAGCCTTGCTCACTTTAAATGAGCTTCTCTCCACACACACACTACAATGGGCAACCACGATCTTTAGAGGGATTTTTGAGCAGGCCTGGAACTTTATTATTGTTGCCAGATTATTTCATGAAAGTGAAATCACAATTAATAGTACAGCCACTCATGTCCTCCTTCTCCAGCTCTTGCTCCACTCAGTTGAGTTTTGCATACAGCAGGAAGTGATTCAGAAAATAATGATTTTCTGGGGTAACTGGATCTGGAAAAGCATCAATGAAATGTACCACATCAATCAACGCTCACTTACAACCTCCCCAAAGCAGATGCAGACAAAGGCAAAGAACTCTGCTCTGGAGGAGTTCCTGGAATAGGGCTTCACAGGAGAGCTGTAGCATTGATCTCACAGTGTGAAGCCATCCACTCTGGACAGTGTTAGTTTTACCCTCTTTATTTTGTGAGGGAGAGAATGTACCCAGCTGACATCTCATTAAGCCAGAGAGAGGCTCTTAGTTACCCATGCAGGAAGGATAAAGCTTTGTAGCATGAGAAACACTGTTTTACTTAGGTCCTTCTGCATAAATTAAAAGAAAAATGTTATGCAAATACATCCTACACTACCACAGATATAACCAAAATATAACTTACTATTGGAAGATATAATTTTAGGCCTTGAACTTAGCATATATTAGAACATACAGTTCTGCATATTTTTATAATTTTCTTGATTCACAGATGAGTAGCAAACTTCAGAAATGTTACTTTTAGGGGAAAGAGAAGCAGACAGACAATTTCACAATGATCTGCAGACGACGAAAAGACATTCCTTACTTTTTCAATAATTATTGAAGTATTACGTCTGCTCTAAGTCTACAGTTAAGAGTTCAGAGACAGAACTGAAGTGACCAGTAACTTCCCAGTAACTGAGGTGACTTACACGGCTTACACAGGGAGAAGATCTTGCATTTCTTCATGTTTAGATATAAGGAAGGAAGGATGCAGGCTCTGGCAGTTCTTTGTATTAATCCAGTCGTAAGATTTGACACAGCAGCTAGAGCAGATGGAGTAATAAAATCTTCAAGAGTGCCACACTTGCAAGCACTGGGTGCCCAGACTGGGGATACCATAAGAAAATGACTTTTTCAGCTCATACACGTCTTATCTCTGTCTTTGCTTCCCAAGCTACACTTGGCTGCAGTCTTAAAGAATTTGCTTATGTCACTGTAGATTCTCACAGAGTTGTCTTTTTCCCTCCCAGCTCATTTTTTTCGTTAGCCTTGTTCATTATCTACCATCTGTCTCTTCTTTGTCTTCTTGATCTGATGTGGTTATTACTAGAAAACTTCTTCATTCCGTAAGAGGAATTTGAACAATTGTCCACATTATTTACTTTGGGAATTCCAGTAGCCCAAAAATAAAAGGATCAGAGTCCGACACTGGCTAAGCTTATGTAAGCCTGGAAAAACTCCCCTGATTTGAGGAGAATTTGCCTGGATTTACATTGGTATGAGTAAGACCAAAATCTGGCCCAGAATTTCTATTTCTTCACGCACATTAGAATTCAACAATCAAGCAACCCTGGATGCTAATAGCTTGCCTAAAACTGAAGACAGGATTTTTCACAGGGGCTGGTGCTTCATGATCCTTTTCAGCTATGGAACATCAGCTGTCTGTCCCAGGAAACTTCTGTTGATTTAAGCAATTTTAACCTCCAGCCTAAATTCCAATTCATATATTAAAGCTGCTACTAAAGTGTAGCTATAAGTTTTTAAGAAGCTCTAAATACATGAGAAACTTAGAAATCAGCAGGCTGCTGCTTGTTTGGGCTCCAAATGTCATTTGTAAAGTAACACAGCTATACACTGGCTGTAAGTTTTGCAGAATCTTCCTCTTTGAGGATCGCTTGCAAATACCCAAAGGATATAAACTGGCTCTGCTGTAAATAAGAGTTGGGCACTTTATGTATAGCATTTCTTTTGCTGTTTATTGTCAGCAATTCTCTGCATCACATTTATTTCATCTTCTGGATGAGCTACATGCAGTTGTCTGTCTTCTGATATTGAGACTTTTGTCTGTTGTCTGTGCCTGTGTCAGGGCATGCTACTCTGGCAGTGGCACCAGGGTGTGCATCACCACCCTTGCCTTGTGGTTCCTCATCACACACAATTTGCCTCAGGGCAGCAGCAATTTTCCTGCAGTGCTGGCCATGGACATCAAGGGCTTTTACATGGCTGGGTCAGTATCCGCAGTGGGCTCTAACACTGCACAATTGAATGCCACTGAAGCCGCTGGAGCACCATCAGCCTGTAGGTCAGCAGAGTTTAGATAGCAGCTCATTCATCCCATTGCATTATGTAAGGCATGGTGGCTGCCCATTCCTGTTGCACTGGGCAATAGTCCCTGTAAAAAAACTTTCTCTCCCTGCTGATTTACTCAGAGCACTTTGAAATCAGTGGAAAACCAATGACACCCTGCAATTTTTATTTTAGCTGACTGGCACAGCCATCTTCAGAGTTTAAATCAAGAATCTTACTGTAGCTGAAACTATCTAAACCGAGATCCATCAACAGGGTAATATCATTTTTAGCTTGCTGCCTGAGGGCACATAACTGACATTTTGTCTATATAAAGTATTGGCGTTCCTCATATGTCAGAGTTTAAACCACTGAAAGAATCTTCTGGCAGATTCTAACAGAAGCTCCCAGAGGCAGCTGAAACAGTCTGTTATCTGTGCGTGCCTGTGTTGACTAAAAGTTACACACAGGCTGCACTCCACTGTCCAGCAAGCAAGACACAATGCCAGCCTTATCCCTGCAGCATTTCAGAACAGGAGCTCTCACCAGCACCAGGGTGCTTTCCCACATCCATCACAGGGAGAGCTGCCCTCTGCCAAACTCAGCGGGAGCTACACAGGGTGCACCCCATACCCTCACCACAGCTCTGGGACTTCACCACACTGCTCCAGCCACGGGACAAAAGGAACTAGGATTGTAGAGAGATGGGAGAATACAGTGACAGGTCACCTACAAAATTATTTTAAAATGCTAGGGACTAGAGAAGGGTAGAAAGTCCATGAAGCAGCTTGTGCTGAAAGTACCAAGAAGTATGTTCCTAACATGTTACACTTGAATTTTTTTCACTCAAAGATAACCCAAGGCCTAGGAGGAGTGGAATTTTTCATCTATATTGGTTTCTTAGGGCTGCTTAAATGAGCCCTTTTCAGTCTTCAATGCTTGTTTTTCAAATCCTCACTTTTTTGCTTGTAAAGCCAGGATGCAAATAGTAAAAGCTACCAGAGAGAGCAGTGTTTATCCTTGTGCTAGTTTTTATAGAAAGAGCTTGAATGTCTGTTTGCACTAGAAAGCTCTGTGATTTTAATTATGAGAAAACTAGTCAATGTAATGGCTCATTTTGGTTCTTCCATTTAAAGTACCAGGAGATGAAAATGAGCAGAAAGGCTTAATTAAACAGACACTTTCTCCTCAAGTCAAAACAGTAACTTTTTAGAACAAATGGATCTGTGTTATTAAGACCAGAGTTTTATTAAGGTTTTTTGTGTATAACATTGTAAGTCATACCAGAGCTCTTGCTACTGTTCTTCTGGCATTAAAAACAAACAACAAAACAGTTTTACAGTTACCCTGAATTTAATTTAGATACATAATAAATTTTATTCATATTTTCAGTGAGGTTTATTGACAAGAAAGGTTAGCCACCATTTAGTTTACCCTTTTGTCCCTGGCTCATGGTCAAAATCAGCCCCTGCAGGTAAGGCAGTTAAGCATGTGAAAAGCTTAGCCATGTTCAATGGGAGAAAAACCAACGCTTGTTTGTGCTTTTCTCCTTTTTTTAATATTCACCAGATTCATGCTCCTTAGTAGATATCTTGTTTCAAGGTTTATGCAAAACTGACACTGAGAAATTTCTATTTCACCTGTCAGTTTTCCACATTCTGGTCAAACACCACAGAAGAGTGTGGTAGCTTTTTCTATAGGTGCATATCCTCACATGCAAAAAAATACTTAGTTAGGATGGACAGCATTTTTCCCATTGTTCAAAGCTATGGTTCTCTTTGCTGCCTGTTTCAGTATTACATAGCTGCTGCCCTTCCTCTGCAAACATTAAGTTCATCTTGAGGGTAGGCTCAAGTGGTTGACCTATAATAAAGTAAACACATGTAGCTCAATCAGATGAGCTCAACGCATGCTTGTGTGAGGTTGCTTGACAGTCTAGGGTCTGTGAAACAAAATGTGTAGCTGCAGCAGTGCACGCTGCTCCAGAAGGGAATAGTTTACACAAAGGCAAAGCAGAATTTAGATTAATCCTCTGGTACAGTGATGTTGCAACCTTGTCCAAGATCACTCACCTCACAGAGCTTCATTTCACAGCCTCCAGGGTGGGGAAAACCACACTGGCTGCTCACCAGAGCACTCCTCCCTTGCCCGTCTTCCTCTTAGGAACTATCCTGGGCTATTTTCTGCTCTAGCCAGGCTCTCTGCAGCACCAAGGTTGGGAACATAAGAGAGGGAAGAAATAAAAGTTCTACTGGCTGTTCACAGCGGTAGATACCTTACTCCCACAGTGATGGGGAGGACATCTCCCAGGGTCTAGTAGGAAGCATTCAAATGCAGTTTTA
The DNA here is from genome assembly GCA_013397775.1 of Eulacestoma nigropectus. Classification (NCBI taxonomy): domain Eukaryota; kingdom Metazoa; phylum Chordata; class Aves; order Passeriformes; genus Eulacestoma; species Eulacestoma nigropectus. Next base: position 183,883 of record VZTE01005467.1, on the reverse strand, counting down.
CTTTTCCCTCCAAAGTCATTGACTCAGGAGCAAAACCATTCACAAATACAAAAAACTGTAGTAGAATGGATCTACAAGCCCCACTGACATTTCTGTGGCTAGGCTGGAAATGCCCTGCCCAATCCAGTATGGCCTTGTACTCTAGTCCCACCTCACAGCCGTTCCAGCTATGCGTCCTACATGCCCCTTCTCAGCTATCTCCCTTCTCCCCTTCCTGACAAGCTGCTCCAGGCCTGGCTTTACTCATGCCAAGGGGACTGAAACAGAATGACCATGGTATTTAAAGCCACAGTACTGTTCTCTCAGCTTGTTTGTCCTCTCCTTTTTTTCTCTCTGCCTCTATCCACCTGCAGCATCTGTGCCATGTTGTAAAACTCAGCATACTTTTTGGTGCTTTCAGCATAAGAAAGTAAAAAAATGTTTCCCACACACACAGTGGGACAGTTTGAAGAGACAAAATTCAAATTGCACCTGCACTTAATTAAAAGCCAAAATTTCAGGCACCAGCTTCCCCTGCCCTGGGGAGGAAAGCAAGCACACAAGTCGCTATCTGCAAGGGCAGCATCATATCTGAGCACATCAGGCTTCAGATGCAGTTAAGAATTTACTCCAGGATAGTTGCAAATGAAAGGGGAAATCTCTCACTACAAAACTTAACTCAAATTTCTGTGTGGCATAGATGATCACATCAGACTGAAAATTTGGTCCCAGTAATTCAACATCCTATATACAAAGTGATGACTACACCTCTGGAAAACTTGAAAAGGAAAAGGTCTCCTATGAAAAACTTATATGAAATAATTCTCTGCATGCAGAAATCAGCTGTTTTCAGCATCTAGAGTCAATACATGTCACTGGTTGTCTGCAGAAGAGTTCCTTCCGTATGTGGAGTTGATCAAAATGCAGATGTGAACACTTTTTTTACTTTTCATTTCTCCTTTCCTTCAAGAATTTTTCATCACAATGTAAAATGATTGAATACGATATTATGACTGCTGGTGGTATAATGTTTCAAACCCACCAGAAGTTAAGATTTCTGCTCAAAAAAGAATCTAAGTTAATGCATTTTTGAAACAGAGCTTTTCTGGCAGGAAAGCCTGGTGTGAACCATGGGCTAATGACCACAGCCAATATCAAGAACTCCAGTTTCTCTAGCACACTTTCCAGGGCCAGCATTCAAGGTCTGACTGGTAACTCCTAAAATTGAATGGGTTCTCTCTTAAAACACACAAAAAATATTGTTATGCTAAACACATACAAGTAGACAATATCCTAACAGTAGCTATATTGCCTAGCTCATCTCCTTCCTCTGTCTTCATATAGTGAGAGAAGCCTGGCCCAGGGTGAGAACTCCAGTGCTCGTCCTGCATAGAGAACAGAGTGTCCTTCCTCCCACAGCAGTGGGGCATGGCAGTCTCTCTCGTGCCCTTCAGGTGATGTTTATTCCTGTTGTCCACAGCAGTAGTGGCATGCTGACAGTGTTACCAAATCTGTTTTGACTTGCTGCAGAAGGAATAGACAAACTCACTGGATTGGGAACTACACCTCTCAACAAAATCCATCCTGCAACTCCTATGGCATTACCAGGCTCCCATCTGCACTCCTGTGTATTTTTGGGGTGGGAGGCACATGTGTGAGCATGTGCATTATCCAGGAACTTAAGTTCAGAACATTCAGCAATTCACATTGTCACTGCAAATGTAACCGTTGAATTTCTAACAGCTTGGAATCAATTGAGAGTTAAAGGTCAGTTTGCATCAGGTTTTCTATTTAACGAGTAAAACTTAAGTGCTCAAAAATATGTCTCATCCAAATGAATGTATTTGGTCCAGTAGGTTTATTTCAGAGCAGAGATGTTTTGAAAGCTATAAGCATGATAGTTACTGTCCTATCATAAGGAAAACAAAAGCCAAGTGCTGTCCTGAGAGCTTTCCAGGATTTTATCACCTACGCAAAAGTCAAACATTCTTTTAAAGGAATTGCCTTAAAAATAGAAAAGCTATTTTAATCAAACTCCTGGACTGCATTATCTTGTCACCTGTGCCCAGCAATGGAACACTTTTTTCCTTTAATAGATATTTTTCTTAAAACATCTTGGTCACAAATGACCTTTGGTTTTTTAACAAAAACACAATAGAACAATATAGTCCTGCTCCTCTTCAGGTCAGTGGGAAACCTGCCACCCCTTGCAGCACAGAGCATCTCAGCCTGTGACATGCAAAGCCATTTCACCCCACAACAGAGTTCATGGACAAGGGGGGGACTCTCAGTCCCTCTGAGGATCAGGGCCAGGAGATGCTTTCCAAATGATCCACAATAGAATAGCTCGGCATGCAGCAGCCAGCTGACAGATGAGAGTCCTGTGGGAAAGAAGCTTTCAGTTCTGATTTACAGAGTGAAAGGGCAGCAGTATCTCTGGCATCTTTGGGCAGGGACTTTCAGGGATGAAGTAGCAGCTGCCCGGTCTGCATAAATTTATGAACGGCTGAGACAAGCAGGCTACTATCTTCTGGCCCTTTGGAGAATGAAAGGTGTGACCAGATTGCATAGAGAGAAAGAGCTCAGGTTCAAACCCTGAAGGGCTTCATAGAGTCTGTGGAAAGCAAATTACCTCAAAGGAAATACTGAAACCAAATATAAGCAAAGATGTAGTGCAGTATTCAGTAGTGGCTGGTGGAGCCCTGGAAGCATGTGCAAAACGAATTATGGCAATTTTTTTCTATGCAGTAAACTAGCATGAAAGGCACTGCAGTCTATAAACAAACTCTTGTCAGGGAAAGGTACACAGGCAAAATAGCTTTTTGTTAATTCATGTTAGTCTAAAGAATATCTCCACTAAGAAGTCTAAAGATACTTTTTTGTCATTAGCTATGCAAATGCTTTAATTTTGTTTTGAAGTTTATTTTACTTGCTTTGATATTTACATTTTACCATGGCACTTCTGTACAAAAACTACTACTTCAATCTCCTAATGCATTAGGCAGGAGATGCAACACTTACTTAACTTGCAAAAATTATCAGATATTGAATATAATTTAAAAACACGTCATCAAAGAGTTTACTATTGTAGTGTAAGGAAGACACTTCAGCCAGCTCAATTTATTACAACATACCCAGACGAGGCAAATACACAGTGAAGTATTTCAAATGGAAGAGCTGCAGGTACAGGAAACACAGTGCTGATATTTCTGAAAAAGTTAAAATCAGAGTTCATCCCAGGAAAAAACAGTGACTCAAACATTCATTCTTCCTCCTGCAACTATGCTTCTCTGGTAAAGATCCTTAAGAAACAGCACCTAAGAGAGGAGATGGGCAAAAGAATGCAGATTCCTAAGCAGTTGCTGGAAGTGTAGTCAAGAGTAAGTTTCTAGATCATCTAGTCCCTGATAGGGCACGGAGAAAGAATATGAATTTTAAAACAAAGCAGCTTATAAATAACATCTAATACCACATCAAACCACAAAATTTTCCAGGGAAAAGCATGAACAGATGTAAAAGCAGGAGCCCAGAAGACACACAAATAACCTGAAGAGTGACCCCAAAGGAGAACCTGAAAGACATCAGGAGGATGAAGGGACTCAGGTGAGCAAGGGTCATCAGTCAAGGGGCTGCAAGATTTTCCACATTCAAGACAGCAAAAAAAATGACATTCCCAACCTAGGGGAAGTCCTAGACCACGGAGAAATAAATGTAACTCTCAGCAAATAGGAGCCAGCTCCTCTGAACACTATCCCGGGCTCCTCGTGCTGTCAGTCTAAACTGAGTCATTAGAGACTTTTCAATTTTCCACATTTCAGGGGCTTAATTATGGGCTTATTCTCTACACAGAAGTCTAGGATTAGGTGTCTTCCCAAGTGAAATACCAGGAATACAGCCTCTTACCATGTTATACAGTAGGCTTTAATATTATCATTAATGACCACAGATGATAGTAAAACCTTGCCTATTAACCAAATTTTCAGATAATTTCCAGAAACTAATCAGCCATTTCAGACAGATCATTATCTTTGCAGTCACTCTCCCTCTTCACAGATTGCAAGTCACACAAAAACTCTTGGATGGAGGACTGCTAAAATTGTGTGTGCCAAGTTAACTCTAAATCTTGCAGGAAAACAGATATAGCTGTGATGAAGCCAAGGGGGTGAACTACTCCCATGTGTTTCTCATTTCCTAGTCAGCACAATCTGCAGTAGAAACACAGAGAGCAGGCAGAAAAATGCAGAGTTTGTTTCAGCGTTGGTGGTTGTACAGCCAGTTATCGGGAGTGCAGCTGTTGAAAGATGGAGGCACTTCTCTTCCCTTTGCCTGTCAGACAGGTGATGACATCCCAAGGAACCTTACCTAAGAGATTGCACACTCATAAAACCACTATTAGCATTTGTCTTCTCAGGTGTCATCAGCCTTGCAATAATTCATTAAGCTTGGTGATCCTTAAATACTTTCAGTGCCTTTGCCTTTGCATTTTGCCATGCACCTGTGCTGCCTTTCTCCTGGAGCCAGGGAACAAGCCAGAATCCACATTTCTCTTTAGGCTATGTCTTCTTCTGTGAGAAGCTGCCTGCAAATTTCCTGCCAAGAAAACCTGGCAGAACTGAGACCAGAAGAAGCACAACTAAGTCATTCTATCCATTGTGCTCTGGGGAATTATGGAGGAAGGAATATTTGTCTATATGTTGCATATGTGTGTGCAGTGTATGCACAGAGCAAGGGCTGGACAAGAGGAGCATTCATCCCAGGGCACTGCTCAGTAGAGGGGAAAACTTAGGCCAGAAATACCTCAGAAATTAGGTGGGCAAGTCATTCCCAGAAGTGGAAGTCTTGAGGAGGGAGGGAAGGGCTTTCAGAACCACAGGGCACTGAGAGTCAAGTGTGTGTGTTTCTATAGGGATGCAAGTGTTTATAGCAGTCAGCCTAGAACACGGAACAAATTCTGTGTGAAAAACAAGCCTCTGAGGACTCCTGCCAACATATAACCAAGCATTAGAAAAGAGGTCCTCCCTACCTGGCTCCCATCCTATAGAGCTGCTCTCATCCAAGCCTGTTAAGCAGAGATGCCTCTTTCATGAGACTGGGCACGTCTGGTTTCTTCTAACACCAGTGATGACACACAAAGCTGCTGCTCGTCTCTTAGGTAGGCCAGATTGCCCTCTGGAGAGGCTGTACCCTCCAGGAAATACTGAAAAGGCATCTGGCAAACTGGTTTCTCACTTGGGCAGCTGCCTAACAAAAATTAGGCAGAGGGGGGCTAACTCACAATACCTCTCCTAACATCTTTCACTGGGAATTTCCCAAAATAAAACAACATCAAAGGGGCAAGAGGGTTCAAGAGGATCAGTTAAGGGTCTGTGTGTATTTACCCTAATTCCATTCCTCTGGTCCCTCTCTCACTCACGAAAAACCACAGAGAAAACTCATTAAGATCTGTAGCCACCTTGGTACAAAGTGGGGAATGTGCTAAGGACTACTGGAATTTCCGTAAAAGGAACAGAGATGAAATTGTGTGTTCAGGAGATTCAATACCAAACAGTTCTTTGAGTCTGGGGCTTCTTTGTCTTTCTTTTTTGTTTTGGAGAAGCGTGTCAATATCATGGGTTTGGCTTTTCTTTTTATTTGAAGGTAGGGGGAGTGGGGGTGTTGGGTTTTTGTTTAAATTAGTGCTTTGTCTTATATTGCAAGCAGAGAGGACTAGTGCCTGGTGCCTGCACCCTCCATTCCCATGATCCAAGGAGCAGGTGCCCCCAGCAACACCCCTGCTGGCACCCAGACACCAGCGCTTGATGTGTCTGATAAGAACATCGTTGAAGACTAAAGACTGGATGGCAGAGGAGGGGACAGCGGGTTTTAAGCACAGAAGAGAACCTTTAAAGTGAGAAGTGTGAAGTAGTGGAGGGAAGGGTCATTAATAGTGGGTGGGAGGTGCTGCTTGCAGCACCTGGAGAGAGTGAAACAGGGAAAGTTGCAGTACGGAAAAGTGAGAGTTGCTGTGGCCATCCTGAAACAGTCACGTGTCAGGGAGCATTGAAGGAGCAAAACATTACTGAAATTTTGACAGAGACTGGAACCAGAATTGGGCTTGTGTCCTGGGCTGTCAGAAAGAGAAGGCTCCTTCATTTCAGGAACAGATGGTTTGGTACCCTGGGATTGTTTCTGAATTAAGGATTCTATTGATGTTTTGAGATAAACTGGCTTCATGTCAAAAGCTACCTTGATTAAACCTTCCCCAGACTTTCCTCCTATGTTGTACTGTTCTGACACATGACCCCCATTCCTATAGCAAAACATGATTCTAGGGATTTTTTTCCTGAACAAACAAAGCAAGTGTTCATCCCCACTTTAAAAATTCAAGTTTGGCTTTAAAAATGCCAAGAAAAAAATAATTGATCTGAACAAACAGCCTTTAACAGCTCCCTCCATAATATCACATGTTCTCCCTGAGGAGACCAGCCAGTTTTTCCCCAGCTCCTTTCTAAAGATCCTAGAAGAAAAACACAAAGGGAAATATAATTAAGGAAAGCTGTGGGGAAATTAGCCTTTTACCAATTTTTTTTCCAGAAAAATGAATTCCTTGGGATCTGACCTAATAATTATATAATCTTTATTCCTGCACAGGAGTGAATTTCTTCTTATGAAAATATAGGATTTTTTGTTTCCATTTCTGACTTCCGTTCCCCAAAGCAAACCATAAGTTCTGAAAAGCCTGACATAGACTCTCAGAGAGTACAGGTGGGATATTTTGTGGAAAGAGTGATACTGGGAGAGGATCTGAAAAGAGAGGAATGGGAAGCAAGGGGTTGATTTGACTAAAGGCAATAATAATTTTTTCTGGGAAATAGATTTCACACAAACTAGACCTATCCCTCATCTAGCAGCACCACACTGACTCTGGAAGCAACTGGTCACTCAGGAAATTGTCACAACGAAGTGTTGCTGGAGTAAGAATAGTAGACACAGTTCCCAATATTGATTTTGTATTTACTTTTGTGGGCCTGGGAAAGCAGATACTTTGAAACCTTTGAGGGAAGTTTACCAACAGTTATCCATGAAGCCTTGTAGCATTCTACCTTCCCAAGATACACAATATAATTTTGGGTTTTGTTAAAAATTTTAACATTTCTGACACTGGTTTTGGACTGATCATATGTTTCCAGTAAAAATGACTAATCATACTTGGGATTCTTTCACACTTTCCCTCATTTACTCACCTCTACATTCCTCTATTTCAGTTTGCTGATTAGTACTATCTATTCTTTCCACTTCCCCTGCACAAAAGCAGTGAAAATACAACTTCATGCTGAGACATAGAAAGATTCAGGAACCAATTCTGCAAGAAGATTGCACATATCTAATTATGCTAACCATCCTTGGCTCAAAGCCAATGTTTCACTCTTATGGGGAACTGAGATCCTAAACCTAAGCTTCAGATTAACTTCTTTGAAGGTCACACACATCATTGCACTTCTGAGTCTTACTGACTGTGGAGAGTTCAGAGGTGTAGGCAAGACCACGGTGCAGTTCCCCACACTTTTCCTTGCTGACGGAGAGAGACATCTATGCACAATTCACGCAGAGATTTCATGGAAAACAAGGCAAAAGTGCTCCTACTGAGTGATTTTAAAAGAAGCCCGGTATAAATGAAATGTGTCAGTTTGCATTTTCATCCCAGACTATAGCCCCAAGTTTTAAGAACATTTTTTGTTAACTGCTGAAGATTTTCATATGGCTAAGTTCACAGCTCTGTAAATTATTGTTATGCCTATTTTGCCAGTGAGCTATTTTCTCTGAATTTGTAACAAGACATAAGTTTTCTGCTCTGTTAAAGCATAATCATAAATGCATCTTTCTGAACACGGAGACCAAATAAATGTTTCTAGTTTCAGTAGTAGTGAAATTTTCCCAATGTAAGCCAGCAAGCTGAAACAATGCAAGCTTGTAGCCAGCACACAATATAACTGTTTTATTTAAAAAAAAAAAATAAAACAAACACTGCCATAACTCCACATTTGCAAGGAGAAGAAAAAGTATCAGTTAATTGTCTCTACATGGTGATGTACATATAAGCAAGAAGCTGGAGATTTACGGCCCAGCTGTTCTGGTAACCAACCCCAGTTACAATGTGTCTCTGCTCATCCTAACAGAAACATCTGCCTAACCATCAGAGCTAGGGACACCCCCTGCTATCTGACACTCCGGTGGTTTACATGGATAATGCAATTAGAGCCGCAAATCTGCCACAAGCTAGAACCTAAATATGCTGCTGAATGCATCATAGTCATTCAGACTACTCAGATGCTTCCTCCTATCCTTAGTAACAGGCTAAGATGTATCTTGATCTGAAAGAACCAAGCTTCTGATCCTTATCTCATAGAATTTGATGGGGTTTGGTTTATGGGTTTTTGAGGGGTTTTTTTTTAACAGCTTATCCTGGCAGAACTTATAAGCTAACGAATACATCTAAAAGACCTTCCTTATGCCTACACCTGACAGCAGAACTCAAATTCAGAAATACAAAAAAACCCTTGGGAGAGATCATCCAAACAGTAAAGCTCAGCACTTTTGCGGTGTCGCTGCTTGTTCCACTTGTCCCTCTGCATGGCTTGCTCCTCTTGGCTGCTTTCAGCACAGATTAGTGACCTTCAACCCTGACAAATATGTTGCCCTCATGCTTTTATGATCTCATAATCTCTCAGAAGGTGCCACATTCTGAGATTAAATACACCAGAATCCCAGTGGCAGCATAATACCAATGCAGCTGTGATTAATGCCAATTAAAACAGTAGCAGCATGTGACAGCTGTTACAATTACTGTTAATTAGCAAGTTTTAAACCCGCTGTTATCAGGCTCTGCTTCAAAGTTATGCAACTAGAATAGGTCATGAGTGCATGGTTCCTTAGCCCTTTGAATGTCTTTCTGCTAGAGAACTACTACATGAAAGGCTTTAGCAGAAAAGCTTTGCATGGTCTGTTGATATTTCCCTGGAAAATGGCTCATAAAGAATAAAGGAACTTTGGCTATGGGGGGAATTTGGGCACAGGACACTGCCCAGATGAACTGTTAAACACAATTTGCTTACCGTGCTCCCCAGGGCATGTTAAACTTCACCTATAAACATACAAGTTAAACAACTCAAGTAAGTATCTACAAAAAGGTCTGCAAATATCCATCAAAAGAGAAGAGAAGGTTGCTCTTAAACCCTATTTCCCACATCTCACACCAATTTTAGAAACATGGTATCTTCTCCCCTTTTCTCACCACAACAAGAGAAGAGCCACTGCTTAGGACTTGTTTCTATTGCACTGGGAGGTCTGTCTGAAGCACGTGCAGGCACGCTGGCTGCACCTATCCCAGGAAAATAAACACTGCAGGGATGCTGCCAGGCCCAACCATTGATGCTATCACACTGGTAGAACAGTCACTGGCATGCTGGGACCCATGCTGTCCCAGGAAACATCATCCCACATGGGTGCACAAGTCCACAGGGGCCAGGAGCCGTGCCCTGCAGCCACCCTCTCTGGCAGGAGTGAGAAGGATGTGGTCAAAAGGCAGCAGTTAGCCCCCAGGCTAAAGAACAGACCTTGGCACTGGCTCACAATAATTTTAATAAACACAGCCATTAGGGATAGGTTTAAGTAGATTGCTTAAGCAGGTAGTCCGGGCTCCAGCACGAGGTGGGCACCTCATAGGCCCCAACAAACCTGCTCTACCCAGGCAGCTGCCACATTTTCACTCTAGTTCTTACCTAAATCAGTGTCTCACCCCTTGCCCACTAGTTAAGTCATGATATTACACATCCCATGGGATGCAGAAACGGAAGGTGCAGTGTTGGATGTCAGCAGTGTTGGATGTCAGCACAGACCAGAACAGCCACCCATGTCCCCAGAACAATGAATTAACTACAAATTTTAATCATCTTAAATAAAGAAAGGAAATGAATGCTCAAAGCTGCTTCATGCAATGGCTGAATGCTGCAGGGATCTCCTGCAGGTCTAGGGATGACTAAGGGCGTTTGACATCACACCGGAGCAGGCAGCTGTGGCCCAAAACACAGCTGCTTCCCCAGGCATGCAGCTGCTTGGTGCATATTCCTGGTACTCAGATGACTTCCAAGGGCACTTGCTTCAACAACAGCATGGTCTCCTCTGTTACTAATACCAAAGAAACCACCACTTACTGCCTAAACAGTCATACTGTGACTAGGAAATCATGTTTCGTATTTCAAAGGTAACTTAGAAATTACAGTGTGGAGCGCTTGACATCTTAAGAGATCTATACATCATGTTGACACATATAAACAAAAAATGAGACCATACTGCATAATGTCAAGCAGCTTTTTAGCTTGTTTTAAAAGAGGCAACCTTTACAATGTAAAGACACACTTTACTTAGGTCTAAATGGGTCATTTTTCTCTTCCTGTTTTTTTTTTCATGACGGCAGACATTCTTTTTTTTTTTCTTCACCAAAAAGAGTTTTATCTCAAGGAGCTCCGAAACACTTTCATGATCTGTATAGAAAAATATAATCAATTCCGAAGTTTTAGTAGATTTTGTTAGCTTTGAATAGAACTACGGAAATCTTTCAGCAGCTACTTTACTTTCCGTGAAAAAAGAGTGCACAGGGCTCTCAGTTACTCTCCTTACCAAGAGATTTGCACCAGCAGCACAGGGAGAGGCAGGTACATTATTTTGTGATTAAGAACTAGCAGGTTTGCTGTCCATTTATTTCAACCATCCTATTAGTGCAGCTAAGACATCTGCCTAACATTTCCTTTTACTCTGGTTCACGTGAGCTAAATAAAGCATAAGCTAAAAAATGGGCTTTCAGCAGCTTTTAATAGCAAGAAAAAATAAACTCCTGCAGTATTATAGATGGACAATCTCTGTCTTGGCTTCATTACCTTATGTTATTTAAAGAAAATTAGTGGCTTTGCACTGACAAAACCCATGCAAAAGAGTAATGTGTAAGAGCTCATTTTGTCCAATATGTGCAGTAAAGTTTTAGTTAATGATCTTTCATTTTAAATGCTAGGACTCTCTGTCACCATAACCAGTGTAACCAAGGCATTCATTTCAGCATGTCTGAGTCCCCAGCTGGTTAATGAAGGCACCACGTTGTATCCGTTCCTCTGCTCTGCTCAGCGTGTGAGCCAGGAATGCCTTTTTGTGCACACAGCACTTGGTGCACACAGCGCTTGCATCCATCGCCCACCTCACAACTACACATAAATAATTTTGTGACAGAGGTAGCACAACCTGAACAGTATCGCTGAGCCAAACCAAGCACTGCTTCTTGTAATGCCTTCTCCTGTCCCCTTCTGGTGTGCACATATATATAAACAGATGCATTTATCAGATGCCTGTGTCCTTATTGTACGGATAAAATATACCCTGTTTCCTTTCAACAGATTGTTCTGTCGTTGTCCCATTTGTTGCCTGCAAAGGGGCTGTACTTCAGAAACTTTTATGCCGGGTGTCTATCACTGGATTGCCTGTACTAAAAAAAGTTAAGATTACTTTTAAGTGAACATTTACGTTTATGTATAATACTGTTTAATGTTTATGAAGTAGATAACTTTGGGGAACATTTTACTCTCTCATGCTTAGAAGAAAACTCTTTTGTGTGAATTACTCTTTCTTCAAATGCCACAGTTAGGAAAAGAAATACCTTGAAGTTAAAAAAAAAATCTAATAAAGTAATTATTTCAGATATTATTTCTGAGTCACAAATCTGTTGCTCCTGCAGAGACGGGGACATGGTCCCAAGAAAGGCTGACCACTTCATCACAAATGCCTCATTTAGTGGAAGATAGTTGTGAAATTTCCACTCCGTAGGCAGATGACTGCAGTGATGGAAAAGCCATGTTGCCCAAAAGGCTTCACAAGGAGTTTCATGTTCATCTCTCCATCTTGTCATCCGATCGAAATTTAGAAGATGCCTCTTGCAGAAATATTTGTCCTGGCAACCCATCCTGATGACATTTAGCAGACCCCTCCAAATTTCCAATAAACATCTCAAAAACCTTCGCTAGTCCCCTGAACGTCACAGGTGTTGATTCCCATTCTCATGACGTCTAGTGAAGTGACTGTGCCCCCCTCTACTGTGCTACAGCCCCTGGCCTGAGACCTCCTTCACAAATGAGAGCTTGAAGGGTTGTGCACATTTCAGACTGATGAAGAGCACACAAGTGTTGTTGGCGTGCACACACCTGGTTCTGGAGTCCACATGAAAGGTCCTCACACTACTTTGTAGCCAAAGGGTGCAGAGAATGCAAGTGGTGCAGGACGGGCTGTGCACAAAGCAAAGGGCATGCAGCAGGAGCTGGTCCCACTTGCTTCCTGCATCCTCTCCCTGGCAGGGCCTGGAACTTACACGGAGGCATGGGAAGAGGGGGTGATAGGGGAAAGGAAGAGGGAGAGGGAAAGCGGCATACATCTGACGAGGTGGCGCAGGCGATTGGGCAGAGTCGGGGACAGGCAGCCCAGACGGTGGCAGTGCCCGTGCGGGGCTCGGCTCCCCTTTCCCCTCTTTCTCCGCCCTGCCGAACCACCCCCCGCCCGGGGGTGCAGCTCTGGCCACCGTCGCTGCATCAGGCAGCCGTGCCCGCGGGGTCCGGGACTAGCAGCGGTCACCGGAGGGACTGCCTGGGGGCTGCTCCCCTTTCCCGGGAGAGAGAGACGAGCCGGTGCGCGCACATATGAATGCACAACCATAACCACACACATACGCACGCCTGGGGCGGAGGGCGTACGAAACAAATCCGCAGCCAGGTGTCGTCTTTGGGGGCGGCCCGGCCCGGGCCAGCCATGCCCAGAGCGGGTCCCTCCGTCCCGCAGCTCCGGTACTCGGCACTGTGCCGGCGCGGGGGCTCCGGGGCCGAGCTGGTCTCCTGGGGGTTTTGCTGCTCCATCCCATACCCGAGTGCCTTCCCCCCACAAAAATAAAACATCCAGAAGCAAAGACTATTTTAAAAGACAAGCCGCGCAAGGCGGAGGGAGCGATCTCCGGACCGCCCGCACAAACCCTGCGCTGCCCAGCCGCCCGCCCGGGCTGCGCCGCGCTAATTCCGCAGCACCGGCGACATGAGGATCTCGTACCTCCGGACAACTGCGTGAGTCATAAATACACGGCGCAGGGCTGAAAGTTGACACTGTTTACAGCGACTTTGCCGCTGCCTTCGCCGAGTCAAACCGCTGCCCCCCGGGCAGGGGCCGGGCTGCGCGGACGTTCCGCACCCCGCACCCCGCACCCCACAGTGCGGCTTCCGCGGGGGACCCGCGGCGGCACCTGCGGCCGGCGAGGGGCGAGGAGGGGGCGGCCTCCCCGCCGCCGCCGGCCGTCGGTCGGTCCGTCAGTCCGTCCGTCCGCGGGAGCGCGGAGAGCGGCGCTGGGGAGGGACGCGGTGTTGGGTTACCCCGGCCTGGCCCCGCCGCCGCCGCGGGGCCAG